>VDFB02267225.1:0-25517 GCA_007258455.2 Sequoia sempervirens
TGCATGGTTTTACCAAGGAACCGTTCTGGCTTCCGACATGCGTCAAAAACAACTTGTTGGCCCTTGAGATGTTTCAATAAGTGTCAATTATTGACTATATCTTTTGCAGATGGAAGGCCAAGAAGAAAGGATTTTTCCTTTTCCCACTAAGCTTCAAAATGGTGGTTATGGAAAATAAGTAGACACATAAGCTACTAGAGGAAAAGTTGGCTCATCTGGGGCTAGTATGGATTTGTGACAAATGGCAATATAACCCCAAAAATGACTTAACAAGCACAAACATTTGGGTGACTCACAACCCCTAACCTTATTGTGAAAAGTGGTGAAATCCCCTATTAGAACAGGATGATCTATTTGTAGACCTAGTTCACATTCCTAGAGAGGATAAGAGGCCTCCATGGCTCAATTTCTATTTTCCTTTGGTGAAGTTTAATGAGAGGTACCAAATGGGGGCCACCCTTCACAATAATTTGGCCAATTATTGGAATTGGAATGAGGAAAAGATTAAAGATTTATGGGTTTACCATCAAGAGATCTAATGCCCTAATGCCCCATTCCTAGACATAGACAAGGATGACAAATTTGATACTCTATGGAACCAGGTGCATGATGATACCAATGCAAGTGATGACGAGGATGTTGACCCAGAAGAGGCTAGAAAATATATAGGGAAAGGGGAGGAGAAGGAAAAGGAAGTGAAGAAGGCCTCAATATAGAAAGCTATACAAGCAGCAAAGCAACCTAGCACAACTAATCTGAAGCTATAGGTGAATATATCACATTTAGGAGCCTCACTAACACACTCATGGGCCATGAAAAGGCCTAAAGGTCAAGCCCAACAACAACCATCAAAGGTCTTAGAGGTGGAAAATTCCCCACTTGACAAAAGGCAGCACACATATGCAACTACTAAAGAGGGCTCATAGGAACCTACGACGAGCCAAGGATCAGAGTCATCCATAATGCAAGTATCTTTCTCTCTCCCTCTTCTTGATTCACAATCTCTAGTTTCTTCCACTGTCTTTGGGTTGCTCGTCACTTCAAGTGTCATCATTTCCTTTTCTAATTTTGTTGCAATTCTTGCAGGAGGTTTCTCCCAATTCTCCCAAGTAGGAAAATTCATTTTTACTTCCTGGCAGGTTACTCCACCTTTCATCAGAGCCTAGTCTGCATCTAATATTGCTTCACCTTTTACATATGTTGTGTTGGCTCCAACCCAACTTGCTCAACAAATGGAGTATGTTGTATCTCTATTGCCACCATGCTTCCCATGAGTCCTCCTGCTACTTCACAGATTGGGCCTTGGTATATTCCCCCATTCTCCCCACAAACACTCTCCCTTTCAAAGAAGAAATCACTCGAGACCACTACTCTCTCATTCCCTTTTGTTGTTCCTCTTGGTGCACCCTTCACTGGAAAGCTCATTAGATCACCAACAAAATTTTTGTTAGAGGGAGATAAAACAACACAAGCATGGGCTCTCAGGCTCTAAAATCAAAGGGACAAGGATGCTAAGAAGCTGGTTGAGCCAAAGGTGCAAACACTTTTTAATGAGGCTCAACAATCATTGCATTTTGCAACCATGCATCCAAACATCATTAAGCCCTAGGGAGAAATACAACCCAAAGATTACACCATCTATGCTATGGGACTTGATCTACACATGGCCCAACCATAAGATAAATTTGAGCTCATGGAGGAGACCTAGCGTGTGGTGACCACTAAATTTCTCAAGTCCAGTCACCAACTAAAGAAGAAAGAAGATGAGCTAAAAATTGTCAAGGAGAGGATAGAGGTCCTACTGAAGAAGGACAAGGAAAGGGATGTTGAATTTGCATGCTTGTCATAGCAAGTAGAGGTAGAGTGGGCTAGAATCCAAGGGGAACTCGTAAAGTTACAATCCCAAGATCCAAACCTAGTTACTGATCTATAACAAAAAAACCAAGAATTATAGGACCAGTTGGCATGGACAGAGGAGGAGATGCAACAAAAGAATGAAGAATAATTTTAGCATCAACGTGCTCAATTGGATCAAATAATACAACAAAAGGAAACGGAATTCCAGGGCTGAAAAGCTCAATTCGAGAAGGAAATCTAGGAGGTAAGGCTCTCCCTGGATAGGGAATCTATAACCAGAAGCCAGGTTGAGGAAAAATGGATTTATGAGTTAAGAGTGTTGCAGGAAAAAATCTCCACTATGGATAAGAAGATTGTAGAACCAACGCAAGACATCAAGTTGAGGGATGCATAAATTGGCCTTTTAAAGAATCCTCCCCAACCCCCTATTACCCAATTGAACCTCCTTCCAGTAGCCCAATGACTATATATTTCATACTAGGAAAAGGTCAAGGCCTTCTATTTGACTCTTCAACAAATGCTCTAGTTCATGGCAGAAGCATCACATTTAAGGAGGGAGGTTCATGAAATGATTGAGCAATTCCCACAGTTCATTACGGAAAAGATTCCCGAGGTAGAAAAATTGTTGGATAAGTTGTACATAGTATCAAATGAGGACTTAGTGCGCGTAGGGATTATGGACTAGAATTCATTTTCCAAGATAGCAAAAGAGTTCATTTGTTTCCATGCAGCCATCCTTCATGCTAGCAATTGCTCTACTAGATTGGGTCGAACTATGAACAACATGTGGGAAAAATTCTCCCAACTGATGCAGATGGGCCTACCCTCCCCATTTCTTTCCAATGATTTGGTGGCCACGGTGGAGTAGATTGCAATGAAGATTGAGGAGAAGTAGTAAGACATATCCAATTTTTAGAGCTTCAATCAACCCCCTACTACTGAGGATATTGAGGGTGTCACTCATCAGATAGTGCTGCTACTTTTTCAACTCGAGTCTGAGACTGGGATATCCATGAAGTTGTCATTCAAAGAAGTGATTGATCTGCATGAGGCGTAAGATAATCTGCATGACATATCGATGACATCTAAGGCTGACTAGCTCCCTCTGTAGACTGCTCTCTCAAAGTTCTAACTCCATTTCCCAATGAATAAGACTCTAATCTTCGAACCAGAAATTTTGGTTTCCTCATTCCATAGGTGAAACACCCATAGTAGTCACCAAAAATTGTGGATATAAAATCCTTGAGCTCCCTTCGGGTTGATTATATTTTGCTAAGTCTAGCCTGCACCATATGTATTTGAATATTCCTAGCCCTCTTTTTTGAAATGCTTTGCTAGTTATTGCCATGTGTCTGCCATGTGCTCCTCGTAAGGATTTCTCCCTTCGCTTCTCTTCCAAGCCTTTCCATGCTTCCACATGTTAGCAACACATGCATTTGAAAGCTTGATTACCTTCACTTCTCAACCAAGCTCTGACCGCACGCCACGTAGCATTGTTCTGAATACACTTTTGGTAGACCCCAGAGTCAACGCTTGCAACAAAGACTTCTCCACATGTCTTATCCATGGGGATTTTCATGACAAGGACAGAAGGAACAAGCTGCAAGCCCCATCATATTGCCATGTGTCCTAACTGACTTCGTAGGTGAGTGACACATGTCCACGAGAGGTTGTGCTACTTCTACACTGGGACCACCACCATCATTTATAGAGGATGCATTTGGCTCGAGGGTGACTATGTTTTATGGCTTAAAATATTTTCCATTGCAATGGCCTAGGGAAATCGTTGTTGTGGACATCATTTCTCGTGATGAAGGAATATTTTCTGTTACTGGCTTTCAAGTGGTGGGATTATTTTCTATAAATACTGCTTCTTTTCAAAAATGAGTTTGGAACATACAAAAAAATTGTGAAAAGATGTCAAGCCTCTTGTATTGTTTTTAGATTATTGTATAAGACTCTCAGACTGTGCCATTGTTATTTAGCCTTTATGTTTCTTAACTATTTGACAAAACATTATACTGTGCCATTGCTGTAATGAGTAGTTTATTTGCAGAACTTCTATGATTTCAATATAAGTTTGTTGATTCAGACCATGTCTTTGACTCTTCTTTTCAGTAAGTTTGTATGGGAGTTATTTTATGTTATTGGATAAATTATTCAGGTTTTCATCTTTGATTTTTGTTATTCTAGGACATGTAGATTGTTGAACAGGCCATTAAATCCCATATAAAAGATAGATTTACCATGCCTACACCTACTTCTTGGCACATCACCTTAGTTATATCTTTATTTTTTTATATTTGCTTCCTTTTCCCATCCCAAAACCCTAATTACAGAAGAAGTCAACTTCTTTAAAAACTTGGAGGTTACTCAATTTAGTGCAATTAGTCCCCCCGTTAACTAAGTTTCTCATAAGGCTATTACTTATCAAAATTTGGCATCCATAGGAGGATCAACAATAGACAAGGAAGAAAGACTCCTAGTTGCAGCATGTGATTGGCTAGGTATATCATTGTTGTGGTCAGCCTTTAAGACATCAATGCCTTGGTCTTCTTCTCCTTACATTTAATACAGCACACCATGATGTTCACTTGTTTCCTCTTGTTCATTATCACTGTAGATGGAAAAGGAGTTCCTTTCCCAATCCAAGAGCTCTAATGTTTCACCATGCAGAGGTTTAGGTTTTATGTCTTAATCATTGCCAACCTATGAGATGTATTCTTCTTGAGTGTCACTATACCTTTTGTGGCACAATTCCAAGTGGGAAGAAATCAACAATTGACATGGGCCTATTAAGAGGGTTGAGGTATGGCATATGACTGCCTTCTAGAAGTCCTCCATAAAGCCTATCATCCATCACATATAAATGATCTACAAGAGGGGAAGACTCCTGATGATCGATGGAAAACTCTCCCACTTGATCTGCTTCATCATTGAGAGGTTCAGGACTATGTTGTTCTCCTTCCATTGTTATCCCAACACTTTCTTTAGGGTTGCTTTCAGCTGGGTCATCATGTGGTTTAGGTTCTTGGACCTCTACTTCAATCCTAGTAGCAACTGCAGGAGGTGGTCCAATTGGTTTATCTACTTTCCCTTTAACTTGCTTGATGGCTTCATGACATAGCTCGCACGTGAACTCTGAATGTGCCAAATCATGGAGCCTACACCAACATGGCAGCAACAACAAGTCTCTAAATCCACTTGGTGTCTTAGCTCTGACCAATCCCTAACGAGTCTTGGGAAAAGCTTGTTATATCTTTCCACTACCGGATCTTCATCGTTAATTGGGATAGAAGTTTGATGGTAGACAACCACAGCCTATGGTTGTTCCCACTCCTCTAGATCTTCCTTTTCAGTTGTTTGATTGCTCTCATCCATTGAGAATGGGTCTTCGAATTCCATTTCACTAGGGCTTTCATCATGATTTCTCATTGCCCCTAGACTTTCAACCTCTTCTTATTTCTGATCTTCAACATTTGTGTTGGTTGTCCCAGCATATACTATTGCAAATTTTGTTGATTCATCTTCAACTACCAATGGTTCTTCTTCTTGAGTGAAGGGCTACTCTTTACCTATGGAGAAAAAATCTTATAATATTCTTCCAACTGAACTTCATCAAGGCTCCCTGCTATCCCAAGAAATCCAACTCCTTCCTTTTGATTCTTAATCTTAGTGCCTATTATCCCAAGACTCACTTTTGTATAATTTCTTAGTTCAGCTTCATCGTGTTGTCCTCCAAATTTTTATTGCTCTTCTGTCTCATTGTATGACTCCTTTTTATTAAGAATTGTTTGTTCTAACTTGTTCAAACAAATCTTAGCTTGGGAAATTATGTTTGCACACAAAGGGCAAGTGAACTCCGAGTGAGGTGCATTATGGAATCTGCACCATCCTGACATCAACACTTCTTCTAGTCCTATCCCATCCTTGCTGCCCAAGTGTTCCTGGATCAACTCTTCAAAGGCCTTGGTTGCCATGTTAATCAATTCTTCTTCTGGGTCGGGCAGAGCTAAGGGTTGGTATATTTACCAAAAGGGAATTTCTCCTTGCAAAACCATTGCAATCCTGCCCAAGAATGTTAGACATTCCAATTCATTGTGCCTGCATGTGTTATGAATTCTACATTTTTCTGCCAATACAAATAGCTGCAATGGCCTCCTCAATCTCCTATTTAAATCTTCTTGTAGTTGAGTGATGTTAACTTGCAGTTGTTGCTCCATCTCAACTCAAATGATGCTTGTCTTCAAATTTCTGATTTTAAATTTCCAACATATGACGAGATCTTTCTATCTCAAATTTTTACTTGAAAGTGCTTAAAACTTCCAGCGTTACAACCTTGTGCTCAACCATGCCCTCCTTCTAGCTCTAGTTCTATTGATGGGTGTTTTTGCACCTTCTCAACATAGTAAAAACATAAATGCTCTACCTCTCTTGAAAGATAATTCCTACAAACAAGTTGTAGAAAATATCCCAAGGTCTCTCGAGTGTCAAGTCATGAAAATTCTTGGAATAGTTCAATTGGTTGATGTGATTTGTTGGTAATCACAGAGTGGCCTTTATGGTTTACAAAGCATGGGAAGTTGGGTCTACAAATGGAGTTTCTAGGATGTTGAAAGTGAATGAATAGTGGTTGCTCACTCAAAACAAGCTGAAACTCAACATGTTCATCAAATTTAGCATTTTTGTGATGCTTGGAAACCTATTCTAACAAAATTTAAAATAAATCTACAAAAGGAGAAAGGGTTGAGAGATCTATTCTAAATCTAATCTATGAATGAACAATAACAATGGAGGATGCTACAATAGACAGACTCCCATAAAACTAAGTTTTGCTTGACCAAGAGAAACCTACAGCTACAAAAAACTAGTGCAATCTTCTAGGGTTCGCATATTTTTAGATTGTGCATTCACCTCATGAACATACAATTGAACTAAAGTGTAGCATATGAATTAGCTCAGACTAGCTTTAAAAAGTGATTCATCATCAACAAACCAAAAAAGGCATGAGTTGGAAGTGCATCCAATGTTGTAACAACCACCATTAAAGTCATTCAAGAAACTAACTAACTAAAACTAACATGGAGGTTGAATCATGCATGCACAATGAGAAAGTTTAAAGAAAACACCCAAAATAATGCAATGCTTCCTTCTATTGCTGCAAAATTCCTCTTAAAACAATTCACCACCACTTACAAATGAGGAGCAAGCCCCTATTTATATTTTTCCAAAAGGAGAATGAATGGCCAAGATTGATTTACAATGAGTGGCCCAGATTTGATACAAGTTAGGATTTCACCTATCCCCAAATATATAGCAATATAAAATACATCATTTGCCTTTTCCCTATTTTGTCATCTACTGATCCTAGCATTCTAGTAGTTTTGTCTTTTAGTGATTGTCTTCCCTATTGTAGCTAAAATTGCTAAAGGTTGCCCCTTTTTCTGATGTACTTGCAACATCCTCTCATCCATTTGAATGAATCTTCTTGTATATTTGTGTTAATGAGAAGCAAATATGTTGCTCTTGATGTAGGTGGATAGCTCCTGATGATCATCATCATTTGGTGGAAAATAAAATAGCTCCCTCCTACTCCTTGTTTGAAAGCATTTCTCAACTTGGTATTGCCTGGCATAGATTCTTAAGTGGGCTTATTCAATTAAGTAGAACTCCCCTTAATGTCAATATTTAGATAAACAACTCCTTTGGTGGTCGCAATCACCCTCCAAACACAACAAAATCTATGCCTTTAGTATGGTTCCATGAATCCTGCACACAAGAGGTGTAGTAAATGCTTTCATACATAAATCAAGACAAATGTTAGTCAAAATCCTCCAAACTCATTATTAGATCCATCCATGCATCATTAAAATATTATAATAGTCATCGTTGTTCCACATTTGGAGCTCATTTGGACCATAAACATAAATGTGAGTTTAGAGGTCCAAGTTTCCCCTAGGTCAGAAGCCATTTGGAGTAGCTAGGATCAGGATGATGCCAAGGCCAAGGAGACCCATAGGCCATTGCCCGCAACAAAAAGTTTTGTATGGTGAACTTGGCAATCAAATTCCAAGTGAGGTGCTTTGGCATGCGCAAAAATCAATTGTAAGGAACTTGAAGTTACTAGGTTAATTTTGATGCATTTGTGGGTCTGAGGCATGCAGGTGTTGTGAGGTGGAAAGATGTTAAAGCTTGGCCATTAAGTGATGATGTTCAAGAGATGACAACCTGCATGCAAAGTTTTGCAAAGCCACAACTCTTAGCAATTTTGAGTTTTTGCAAATTAAGCACATGGAAGATGTGTTAGAAGGGTTCCTAGACCTATTCCTTAATGATTTGGCCCTTTTCAAAAAATGTAGAAATTCAGAATGTGGAAGTTGGAGGGTTTGTTGCCTTAAAAATGATATTGAGCACACAGAAACCCATGGAAGGCAATGGAGGGATGGTGACCTGCATAAGTAATCTCACTGACGGTGACAGAGGGATGGTGACCCATAGAGAAATTCTCGTGGATGGTGACATAGGGATGGTGACTTGCAAAGAAATTCCCAAAACTTCACAAAACTTAGTAAATTTGAGATTTTTCAATTTTAGCATGTGGGAAAAGGGGGAGAAAGAGTGCCAAGACATATTTCCTTAAGATTTGACTCATTTTGGAAAATGTGGAGCTTTGGAGTGCAGAAATTGAAGGGTATGCCTCCCTTTCCAACGGTATTGCTCAAATAGACTTCTGTGAGTGGACTTTTGTAGTGAAATTTTTGCAATGTCTAAACACATGGAAATTTTGATGCAAATCCCTTTAGGAATGCGAAGAAACTCATTTTATGGGCTCTATATGATGAAAACTTGAAGTTTGCACCCTTTTTTGGAAATGCGGAGATTTGGAAAGGGGAAACTAGAGGGTTCATCACCCTGAAAATGACGATGCACACATGGAAACCCGCACATGGCGAACCACAAAGAAATTTTTGTAGACGACAATAGAGAGATGATGGCCTATAAATAAATTCTTGTAGTCAGCACCAAAGGGAGGACAACCCACAAAAAAATTCCTATGGAAAGCGACAGAGAGACAGTGACTCGCAAATAAATTCCTGAAGACAGTGACCCACAATGAAGTTCCCGCAACTTCACAAAACTTAACAAAACCTAACAAAACCTTGGCATTTCACTTAGGCATCACAAAAACATCCCAAATCCATAGTTAACTTGTCCCCAAAGTCAAAAAATGAAGGTAAAAGTGAAGCAAGTGAGCAGGGACCAAGTTACCAGGAGCAAGGCAAAAGAGAAAAAAAGGGGGTCCCTGCCTTCAATGGGGCGTGTGTGCAAAATATGCACAACAATACTAATCTATTATACATTACATATTTTCTATTATATATTATATTACATTGTATATTATATTATGTATTATTATATTATATACAATATACTACATATAATTTATATAAACTATATATAGTATATATTAAATATTATATTAATATTATGTAATATATATTAATATACATATTATATATTACATACTACATTATAATATATATACATATATATACATATTACATATTGTGTATTATGTATTATATATACACTAATTGTTGAGATGGATCCTAAGATTGATCTATAACACTCATTTTCAAATAAGATTTAATATATTATATATATTATATAGTACATGTTATGTGTTATATATATTATAATTTACATATTATGTATTATATATTAAATATTATTATATATTATTATATATTATATACAATATACTACATATATTTTACATAATATAATATATCAAAACATAATATATTTATAATATTATGCTATTAATAATTCATAAAACGTTCCATGAAGTTTAGTTTTTTAAAAACTAAAGGAAATGGATATTCATTATAAATAGATATTTGTTTCATTTTTAAAGGTTTAGAATTGTGCAAAAGATAATGGATATCTATTTGAAATGGATATGTGTTATAAATGAATATCCATTTGAAATGATTATTTGTTTAGTGAGTTATATAAAAAAATAAAAAGGAGACCATTTTGAGCATTCCACCAGTCCCCACATTCATTTTGTCACTGAAATCCCATGCTTTCTGTCTGTATCAAACAAATTTCAGCTTTTGGGAGATTCTTTTACATATTTTTAACCTTTACAATAATTTGTGTGCTCTTTTTTTGTTTGTGCAATGTGGAACAGTAGTTGTCATAAGAGAAAAGGAAAGAGAAAACTAATAGCAGATCAAATTGAAGCATATAGAGATGAAGATAGAGAAAACCATAGGAGAAGAAGACAAGGAATAGAAAATACTTAAGTTGAGGGTTCTTCTCCACCGTTAAATATTAATTCAAGTGAAGATGAAATAGAATTTGTAAATATTGATCATATTGAAATTGAAAATGAAAATATTAAAATTAAAAATGAAAATATTAAAATTGAAAATGTTAACAACATTAAAAATGAAAATGTTGGAATTGATATAGAAGATATTGAAATTGGTATTGAAAATTAAAATTCCAATAACATCAATCGAAAATGAAAATGTTGAAATTGTTATTAAAAATGTTGATAGCGTTGAAAATATTGAAAATGAAAATGTTAATAACATTGAAAATGTTGAAAATGAACCTTATGTATCACCTAATTACGTGAGAACCCCTAAATGGTTAATTGAAATAGATGAGAACATAATAGATAATCTTGATGGAAAAATTTCATTACAAACAATTCGGTTGTGGACTACCAATATGTTCAATCAATACTTTTATGATAAGGCATTAATTGAAAAATGTCAAATTTTTATCCAATTGCTAAAGTCTTATAAAATGAGACCAATATTAAAGATTCATGTTACCAAAAAGTCAGAAAAAAATAGTATTATTTAAAAAAATATTTTTAATGCTCTAACTTCTATTGGAAAGACTAGTAAAGAAAAAGATAAAAGAGTTGCTTGTAGAGAGATCACAACCTCACTAGTAAGCCATCATTTAAAGAAGACTTGTTTAATGAGAGAAACTTGTATTGATTTAAATCTAGTCATAAAAAAATGAATAGAGCACTCTTAAGAAGAGGAAGACTTGATAGTCCTCTTCAAAATGATAATGTAAAGATGAAAATTGAACAATTTTGGAACTCACTCTAGAGTATCACCGAATTAAGGATGAATTTAAGAATCGATAATCAAGATCACACACCGCATCCTAAACATTTCTTGGAATGTAGCCAAATAATATTGTACAAAAAATTTTGTGAAGCACATCCAAATTTGCAAATCTCACAAAGGTATTTGGAGTCTTGCAAGCCATTTTATTGTGTACCTATTAATATTTGTAATACATCAATGTATCATGAATTATTATGCTACATTTATTCTACTATGCATACTAATGAAATGTTATAAGAGTTTCATGCAATGCAACTTCCCAAGTCATCTGAGGACTTGTTAGATTCATTTTTATGTGTTAGAGGTGATGGTTTCTTATTTTATTGAAATGATTGTTTAAATGAAGCGTGTTTGCAATATGGTGGTTTATAGAAGTTTGTAACATGTTTTCATGAGGCCAGTGAACACGATTTTCTAACAAGATTGTTGAGAAAAAAAAGGTTTGAGATAGTCAAATACACATTGAAGAGTGGAGGTGAAGGTTCTAGATGCAAGTTGGTTACAAGAAAGGTAACTATTGTTGATTTTATTTTTGTTTTAACAAAATATTTTCTACAAGTATGCAAGGCATAGCCATAGGTCCTAGTGGTTGGATCAAAAATTCAAGACATGTAAGGAATCTTTCCTAATTGGAACTATTTATCTGTGGTTGATTTTGCTGAAAATTACACATTGCAACCAAAAAATGAGGTACACTCACAATATTATAATTCTATTCAAATTACCATTTTTTCCACATAACATATAAACATGCCCATGATAGTATAGAAGAGGACAAGAAGATAATCGGGGAGTACCATTTTTACATGAGTGATGATAGATCTCATTCATCTGAGTTTGTACAACATTGTTTTAAAAACTTTTTGAGTTCTTCCAGGAAAAAGGTATTGCAATGGGTTGACATCTCATTTGGTCATATAACTACACAAGGAAATTCAAGAATACTCACATATTTGGAATTCTTTTGAAGCTGGGCATGGAAAAGGAAAGCATGATGGCATGGGTGCATGTGTGAAGAGAGATTTGGTTAAGGAAAAAATGAAGATTAGAGGTGGTGCAACTTTTAGTGATGCATGTTTTATTGTTGATTGGTGTACTTATGCATTATCATGAGGGACACTTGATTCACAAGTGTGTAGGTTCTTTTTGTTGGTTGAGGAGGGCACAGTGAGAGACAAATTAGAATGCTAAAAAATTAGAGAATCTTCAAAGATGCATTCATTTTGAAGCTTAGATGTAGGTGCATGGACCATATAGACACGAGTGTTGGCTTGTTTTGGTCAGAATTGTATTCAGTGTGATTGAGATCAATACGAGTCAAGTGAGTTAGATACATGGATTCCATATAACGTAACCCCTTTATCTTGAGCACAATCCTCTTTAGAAGATGAAATGGAAAGTTCACTTGACTACAACCATCTTTCAAATCTTCTATAGCTAGGACTTGTCTATGCAATTTTAGCACCATAGGGGAATGAACAGGGATCAAACTATTGGTTGGCACAATATGTACATGGAAAGAAGAAGCTAACACAATTGATGATAAATGATGATGGGTTCATGTATCCTACAGGTTCAGTTGTTGCTAAAACTTGGTTGCAAACATATATTCTTAGAAAGAATGGCATACCTACATTTGAAGACTATGAGAAACAAAAAACCATTCGCATGTATTCACACCTTGTTATAGCAACAAATGTTAAGTTATTGAGACACCATGCTAAACCAAAAACAAACAAACTATGGACAATTATTAGTGTTGATCATGAAGTATTACTTGATACATTGAAAGTAAGAGGTGACCCTTCAGGAACACTTGAGTAGAGGATCATTTTTTGTATGGGACAAGTATGATATTATTCATCTTATTTTTATGAATGTTCATAATAATTAAATTGCTTAATCTGCTAAGGTTCATCATCTAGGTTGTTTAAAATAATATAAATTTTTTATTCTAAGTGTCTTTTCTAGTTTTCATTATCATTTAGGTTGTTTAGAATAATATTGTCATGCCCAAAATTTTCGACAAGAAAACCTACACATTTTTTTTTGTTAAAAAAAATCCAAGCATTAAGCTAATTAACCGTTGTGAGCATTGAGGGAGACACTAACCATGGTGAGCATTTGGCTCAATGAGAAGAAGTTACTACAATTAATTTCTTTCAAACAATTTTAACTTTAATTAAAGAACTGTTAATTTTTGACATGGAATTCATAACAATATTGCTAACATCTAGTTAGATCAACAAATTCTAACACTATCCTCTCATTCGCCCATTAATATTATTATTATCCTCCTTGTTGGTATTATCGTTCATTAATCAATAGTTACTAATGGTATTATTGTTAATGGACCTATGATTAAACCTTAATAACCAAGTTGTTATTAAAGCAATAACACTACAATAATTACATTGCTAATAATAATGCAACAAATACCTCAAAATATTAATTTACTTCCTAGGTGAACATTAAAGATCTCATTACTGTTTGGCCATTACAATGGTCATAACATAGTGACCTTAACAATGTAAAATTAACTTGATGATCAATTTTTATGCTGACATTAATGCTAGAACCCTCTTTTTGTTGAATATCACCAATTAGTATTATCGACAATGGATAGTTGATTGTTTTTGCAATGGTGATCTTAAATAAAATGGTGACAATCATGTTTAACCTCCACTACTATTAGTCATATTATTTTTATTAAATAAAACAATAATATTATTAACACCAATAATAATATTACTATCAATACTGTAACCAATCCAACTCTGGGTAATATTAATGTTTTAAATTCTCGATCAATCCTTACTAAATTTATTTACTCTCCTTTAGTCATTTAATGGAACGTTAACTTCAACCAATGCCCCTCTCCCAATACCCTTCTTGATAATAGCCCCCACAATAGAATTTCCCTTTCATATTATTATCACTAATTATTTTTATAAATAAATATATATTTTAAAACATTTTAAATTCCGTTTATTTATTTACTATATTTACATATTATCTTTATTTATTTAAATAATCATTTATTAATGTTTTAAGAAAATATAAAAAGATCCCATAAAAAGAAATTAAACTAACAAGTTACTTTCCCATTCTAAAGAAAAATGCTAAATATCTCAATTAATAACACTTTCCCCATTCCCAAGGGTTAGTTGTTCTTCTCCTTACTTTTTTTTAAAATTATGACTTAAAGAACATTTAAGGATTTATATTTAGGAAAGGGCTTCATAAAGAAAGTATACGTGGAACTTTAAAACAAGACTCCCAAAGCATTTTTTTTTTAATTGATTCTTTATTTTAAATGAACTTGGTTTTTTAATCATGTGAGGCGCTTTTCTATTTTGTTTTAAAAGGAGACATGTTAGAAAGCTCCCCTAAATTTATACGATAAATCGAGGTCAATGGGGAGGTGAATGAACAAGTTACAGTGTACGGAATCTGTGTTAATTATGCACGAGGGAATGGTTTTAAAAAAAAACACATTGCTTCCACACTGTACTGATGGCTGCATCACTCCTGAATTTCTCATTTATAATGTAGAATACAAACCTATAATTTATCCCTTCATCCTTGGTAAAATACTGATATGTAATCTAGTAGGTTGCCATGATTTATTCTGCAATCATTTATTCATTCCTTTATTCCACCTTCCTTAGACGTGCGATGCAGGGGTCATACTAGATTGTCATTTCAATTATAATTTTAAAGTTTTTAGAGTTGTCTCTTTCACCTACAGTCAATAAGCACTAATAATAAGTTGTGTAGCTTTATTGACCTGAGAATAATTATGACCATCAATTTTCAAATATTGAGTGCATGTACGTGCACACACAATCTTTTTCTTTAAAAAAAGTTTCGCTGGCAAAGTAAAAATGAAGTTGCTGAATTGATGTTTGCGGGCCAGGCAATCAATCTGATCGAATTTATTGTTGTACCAGAAGGACGCGAAAGGACTCTGAAGCAATGAGTCCATGAAGATCTCTCTGGAATGAATCTTTATATTGAATTCAAGTCGCCCATTCCTGTCATTGAAGACCACGAAGGAAAACGTCTGCCACTATTTTCTTTCAAATCAATTTAATTAGTGTTTATATTATTATTATTATTTAACGTGGAAGACTTACCAAAGATCGCAGGATTCAATGGATGACAACTAATGGACAGGGTCGGCAACCGACCTCATTTAAGAGCTGATGGCGAGTTGAGAGGCTTAACATAAGATAGGTGGACAAGTACCTAGTGGTTGGAGGCATTTATTACCCAGCATTTATGGCGCTTAGAGGTTGGAGTACAAGTTAAAATTTCTCACGAAGCAGAGCAGGTTGTTTCTGACAGGGACGTACTCCATCGCCTCATGAATGACAGGACAGGAGATTAATAGCTAGAGACGTGAGAGCAAGAACTGCAGGCTAGCCATCCTGTACAACACACGGTTTCACATATACACTTCCTTGTATTGTTTTCCCCATATTCTAAAACAATATGATCAGAGGTAATTTGATATTCAGAGCACATTCCCACATAGAAAAAGGTTCTTCAAAACTGGCATTCTGATAACATTTAGGTTGCCCATAGTAGGGGAAACATGTTGCAGATCTATGTTCTTGCTTAAGTTAGTGAACGAATACCCAAGGGAGTTTCGGTCCTGCATGGAGGAGACCGGTGGAGAGTGGAGTTCAGCTTCTTTTGTTTTCTTTTGCTTATCTATCTAATTTTCTTAGTAGAAGCGCTTTATTTAATTTTGCGTTTACATATATTTATTCTTATCAATAAATTTTAATGGCATTTGAATTTTTGCTAAGATGGATAGAACTTTTTTTTTTCTGATGATATTCGAAATCCCTGAGAGCATGGGGGTCGTGGCTGTCTCCATAGCCTCTCACTTAATAAGAAGGTGCGGCCAGTGTGGAAGTCGCTTCCCTATGAGGGTCGCGACCTCAACACAGGGCTGCTACCCCATTTTTCTATATTTTATTTTTCTTCCAAGTGTGTTAAAACTAGTAATCGCACCTTCGTGTGCAATGGGTACGCCGAAGATTTGTGGAGATCAAGATTTTAATTTATGGTATTATATTTGAAAGATAGAAATTGTAAAATGGGTAGTGTCAAACTTTTGTAAATAAATGGGTAAGCTCTACTGTTCATTGCATTCAACAGTGTAGCAACATCTGCTATACAGTTTTGACATTTTGTCTTTGAAGAACAAAAACCAGTATAATTGGTATTTTTGCAAAGGACAATAAACAGTAAAATGGCTAAAAAATGAGAGGAAATATCTACTGTATAATTCATAAGCTCTGCAAAGAACAGTGTATTAAGATTAACATGTGAAGATGATTTGATATGTACTGTAGCTATTGTGAAAATAGCTCTAGCAACCATTGCATTTGCAGCTTCAGTAGCAACTGCTATACATTCAATAGTTTATAAAGTTGAGAGGAAAGTTGTCAGCAGAATAGTGTAAAGAATAAGGAAAATAAAGTTGCCCAAAAATGTATACAATGAAATGAACATAAAAAATTTCACATAAATAATGGCAAGTGAGTTACCTCAAGTTGAATTACCAGGAAAGGTCTGGCAACCATTGCATTTACAGCTGCTATACATTCAATAGTAAAAGAAGATGTTAGGAAAGTTGTAATTAAAACACAAGAAAAGTGATCTGGGTATGTATAGATTCTCAAGAAAAGATGCTGTGCAGTCGATGAATGCAAAGAGATAGGAGTGTCTGCCCCAAATTGTGCAAGGCTTGCCACCAAAACTTCGATGATAAATTTAGAGCTCATCGCCATTTGCGACCCCACACCAATTGCCCAATAGGAGAGAATGAGAAAAACCCACAGTCGCCACACACTTGTAGAGAAAACATAATGCAAAAAAGAGCCAAACTTGCAATAAATAAAACCTAGACCACGAAAGCACCGCCAACCTCCTCAAATCATACCCCCTCCAATGTGCAAGATGTCCTTGCAAAGAGGGGAGCTCACATTTCCATTAATAGCTCTCATCACTAAACATTGATATGGGTGGTGGATAGTAGTCTGTACGCCAAGGCTTGTTGAAAAGACAAGCCAACTCCACCCTTGCTTGCCACCTTGGCCCAAAGGGCCCCAACTACCCGCCAGCATGACAACCCATACCACCTCCCTTCGCCACTATGGAGGGACGTGCACCCTTCCACCCAATTAATTAAAATTTTAATTTTGTAATAAATAAAATATTATTTCAAAATTATATTTAATAATTTACATTATGTAAAATATAATAATAATATAAATCCATTACATATTATATTATATTTATTAGTTTATACAATATAAAATAATTAATATAATTATAGTATTTTTTTTTATATAAAATAAATACATAATTAAATAACATATATAAATATTTAATATATAATATTTTAATAAAAAATTAATTTTATATTACAAACATATTTAATATATAAAATATATAAAATATAATATGTATTTTATATTATATATAATTTTATTCTATAATATCATATTATTATTCATTTCTTTATATCTTAATTATATTTAAGCTGGTGAAAAACGATAAAGGCCGATATGTGTAGGAAGAATTTATTAACCTATTTCAGGTTTTAAAACGGTAAATGCAAACCTAAAATAAAAATGACGAAAGATCCAACGGTGTGTAGTATTTCTATCGTCTTGCATTATGCTCGCACAATGTCAACCGTGGATGGCCGAAGTCAGCCGGCTCAGTTCATAGAGGGAACGCCGAAATACCGCGTTAGTGTGGTGGACGAGTAAAAAGTGCAGAGTTTGCGGGAAAAATATTACGAAACCCTATGTGGCAGTCGGTGAGGGCAAAACCAAGACGGTAAAAAATGAAGGGAAAAAAAATGGGTGTGCGAAAACCAAAAGCGGTGGTCGGAATTCTGGTAATGTCGGTAGCAGCGGGGAAAGCAAGAAAAAACGGCGAAAAGCAGCCGAAAAAATGGCGAAAACAGTCAAAAAAAATGACGAAAAATGATGGACGATCAAGATCTATTCTGGATGGTCTTGCAAGCTTTTTTTAACCGTCGATAGAGAAAGTGAAATGGCAAACTTCATTGAGGGAACGCCTTCAGAATAAAACAAATTTATTCATAAATTTAAATCTCCATTTTATATCCAGCATTTTATATCCATATCGATCTGTTCATCATCCAGTTTTCATTTTGCTATCTTTAAACTAGCATACCTATATTAATTAATAATATATGTAAAACACGCCGAGAGTTATCTTTATCTTACAATCCTAATTGAACTCTAATTCTAATTGAATCATAACCCTAATTGACTTTTCACCTTAGCCTTAAATATAACCCTAATTCTAATTCTAATTCTAACCCTAGCCTTAATTCTAACTCTATTCATGATTATAATTTTAATACTAACCTTAATTCTAATGAGGAGCCTAATTCTAACTGTAATACTAATTGAACCCTAACCCTAACCCTTATTAGAACCCAACCCTTATTGAACCCTTACCATATCCTAAAATTAATCCTATCCCTAATCCTCATTGTGTCTAACGCTAATTGAAACCTAACCCTAACTCTAGTTGTGTCCTAACACTAACCCCAACTCTAATCCTAACCTTTACCCAAAGCTCTCCTATAACCCTAACCTTAACCCTAATCTTAACCTATCCTTAATCTTAATTGAATTCTAATCCTAATTGAACTCTAACCCTAATTGTAACCTTGATGTAACCCCGTGCTAACTCTTACTCCAAGTTTTATCTTAGAATTCTAATTGAACCCTAATCCTAACTAAGCCATAACCATAATCATAACCCGATTATAATCATAATCCTAACTAAGTCATAATCATAATCATAATAGTAAATAATAATGTTATATAATTTTTTCATATGATAAAATTATGTGTAAATGTAATTCTTAATCACATAATAATGGGTTGGGTTCTAATTGAACCCTAAACTTAATTGAACACTAACTTTAACCCTAATACCCATATATAAGTACATAATTTTCTTCAAATAATTAATTTAGAGGATTGAATATAATTTTATGAAGGCATAATGTTTATTGACATAATTAGTTTAGAGGATTGAATATAATTGCATTAAGAAAAAATGTTTCTTGACATAATTAGTTTGGAGGATTGAATATAATTGCATTATCGAGGACCGAGTAGAATTTCAAAATAAGCACTAAACTAAAAAAATGACAAAGGTATACACAATTGTTGAAGATACATGTCATTTTTTGATATGGATTTGGGCATAAATACATGTACTTAGAGCCTCACTGAAATGCCAATGGAAATAGTGCAAAATATGCTTTATAAAATTTTTATAATTATATTAGTGTCATGATGTATATTGATTCCTAGTTTAGCATATACATTTCATTTTAGGTTCAATTCCACAAGAGATCTAGTCTTACATAAATTGTCTTAAAATAGCAGTGCAAAATGCATGGTAATATAAGTTTCCAAGAATTCTCAATTTCAATTAAAAGATTTTGTACCAGACACTATATTAAGAAAATTTAATTATAACAAGAAGATCTGGTTATGAATGCAAAAAATCTATAACCTTCAGAAAAAACAATTTCTTTGTAGAAATACAATTATAATGGATCATGCATGGCTCAAGAAACCTTGCTTGTTTGGAATTTGGGAGAACAAAGTTCATGACTCCAAAGCTACATTTCCTTTTCATCCATTACACCCTAAGCAAGTGACTTGTGAAGCAAAATATTAGTTTCCTTTTGGCATATGAAGCCCATCCCACTGCATTCTGAAATAAAATATATAATAGTTAAAAAAAACTTGAAAGTAAAGGTTTGGTGCAATATGAACTCAAAAAGAAAATTGTATAATTATATAATATATTATTTATCATGATGTACAGGAATTCATGGTTTAGCATGTACATTTTTGTGTCATATTCAGTTCCACAAAAGATCTCAATTTCACATGAGCCATAGTACTATAACAGTGCATAATGCATAGTAATATAAGTTAAAAATAGTTCCCAATTTCAATAAAAATATTTTGTAATATATACCATATTAAGAATAACCAATTATAATTGCAAGACCAGATAATGATGAATTCGGAAATGAACCCTAAGCCTAACCCTAAATGAACCCTAAGCCTAACCTTAAATGTAACCTTAATTAAATCATTACATTGATTATAATAAAAACCTAACCCTAACACTAATTTTGATATTAACCCTAATATAATACTAATTAAACCTAACCCTAACATAACCATAATACTAAACCTAATATAATACTAATTATATATTTATAACTTTAGATTTCTATTCCTACATGAAATAACATATTATTAGGGTTAGAATTATTAATGTCTTAATATTATACAAACTCAACATTAATGATAAATATTTTAATCTAAAATTTTAATATTAGTTTTTATATTTGACATTACAAACAAAATAAGTATTTTACTTTAGAATTTTATTTCTATATGTGAAATTAAATATTATTAGTGCTATAATTATTAATCATATAGAAAAATAATTAATTGAATTATCAAAATATTTTTAATGTTTAGACTTAATTATGAAATTAAACTAAATTCTAATTTTTAAAATTCTTAAAATATTTATTTTCTAGTTTTTAACATAATTAATTAAATTATACTAATTATCTAATACAAATAAATTAAATTAAATTAAATATTCATTTAAACATAATTCAACAATATCTTGAAAACTTAAATTTCATTCTAAAATTAAATTATATTCTTTCTAAAATTTATAAAATATTTATTATTTAGTTGTTAAATAATTAATTAAACTGTAATGATTATCTAAAACAAATTGATTTGTAGTTGTAACCCTAATCCTAAGTGAACCCTAATTGAATCCTAACCTTAACACTAATTGAATCATAATCCTAATTGAGCTCTAATCCTAACTTCAATTGAACCCTAACACTAATTGAACTCTAATTCTAACCCTAAGCCTAATTGAATCCTAATTAAACCCTAACCCTAATTGAACAATAATAGATAATTAAACCCTATGTTTAACCCTTCAACTAATTTAACCCTATTTGAATGTAGCCCTAATTGAACCCTAACCCTAATTGAATCCTATTTCAAATTTTTAACCCTTAATGAACACTAACCCTAACTAAACCCTAACATAATTGAACAATAATCCTATCTCTAATTTAATACTAACACTAACCCTAACCCTGATACTAATTGAAGCCTAACCCTAACCCTAATTGGACCATAACCATAATTATAATATTAACCTTAATCATAACCCTAACACTGACCCTAACCTTAACAAATGCAACCTACAAATGTAAAAGCAATTAAAAGGAAAATATATACTATCTCTCCACAGATAGCACAACAGTTAAATAGGAAAATAATTATTTTAAAATTGATTTTTTTTTTAATTGTAGCTAGAGTTTGTTTTAGGGCGGCCTGGCGAATAGGAAAAATAAATAAAAGTGGATTTGTAAAAGCTCCATTTGGGTAAAAGCTCCATTTGGCCAAATTGCAAAAGCAACATAAGCCGTATGAACCATGCCTGCATAACATTCAAAACCATTTTAAGTGAAATATTTAATACAACTATCTTATTTGTATCAAATGGATGACACAATGAATTCAGAAAGTATGAAACAAAATTAGAATTTCAACTTACAGGCACATAGCTCAGCTGCAAACCTCAATATTTACTCAAAAAATTTAGCTTCCAACGATTTTGTTTGGATGTCATGCTCCCAAAATCTACAATGACTTAGACAATAGGAGAATAGCAAACCGATACCCTTATCCCATTTGCATGTACTCTTCCTTGTCTACTAAATTCTTGAGACAAATATTCTACATCCAAATACAAATATTCATCAACCGATACCCTTGTTCACAAAAACATCCAACATTGTCAAACTATCTTGCTTAAATTGACCAAATATTAAAATATTAAATGTAGATACATTAAATTATTTGCTAGAAACTGAATTGTAAACATTAACATAAATCTAATATCATAGAAACTAAATGCACTAACAATACCTTGCCAACCCCTCGAGTAAGAAAAAAAAAGCACATTCTGGCATCTAAATACAAATCCCTAGTCCTCTACAGAATCTCTAAAAGCAATCCTACAGATTTAGAACACTTACGATCAAAAACAAAAAATAGTCAATAGATGATAGATTTCTATGTAATGAAATCTTTACAAATTATGAACAAATCACAACTACTACTGAAATCAAGTCTAGTTACAAAACCAACAACAAACTACTGTTGTATCTTTGGAAAATTGAATCAACAAAACCAATTCATTATAGGTACAGTTGCAAAATTATAAGCACTTACAAGGGTTGAGCTTCTGAAATTCCCCCATCAAATTCTGCCATTGGTGGTGGCCATATGAGTTTTTTTAGTAGAAATCCCTTCCTCGCACGCAAAAACTCTGCGGTTCACCCCGTTGGCGTTGACCACCTGCTCCAATTTTCCCTTAAGAACATTAACCTTCCTCTACACTTGCTCCACATCTTTCTCCATTCGCTCTTTTAGAGCCTTCATAGCCTGGGCTTTGTGGATGGTTTTTCTTTCTTCATTGTCTTTTTTTAATTTGAGGAGTAGCTGTTTAATATTCTCCATTTCTCCTTTTGGGGCGATACAGTGCATGCTCGTGCATGCTTGGATGATTGGAAACTATTGACTCTGTTTCAATAAGCAGCTCCACCTGCTCCATTACACTCTTTTTCCTTCCCCTGACAAAACATCTTCCCCTTTCCCCAAACTCAACAGTATTTACAGTTTTCTTCAGCACAATCTCAACATATCCCTCACACTTTGCAGAATGAATGACACTATAATTGCTAAACAATGAAAGAATCAAAGAATCAATATTATACATATCATGCATGCAGAGAACAACAATGCCTTATGGCTTTAGCATGCGTGAAATTTCCTCAGCGAATTTCGCAAAACTGTCAAAGACATCAAAATACACAAAATAAAATGTATAATCTTCAAAAGGCTAGTTGTAAAAATCACCCTCCATTACAAGCGACGGAGAGGGTACGGGATTGATCCCCACTACATCAGAAACCCCAATCTCTCTCAAAGCAACCACCCATTGCCCTTCCTTCACTCCTACACAGAGAGCCTTGTTCTCAGGCTTTAGTAGGCCCTCCTCCACAAAACCCTGAAAGAAGATAGAAAACTCATCCACCTTTTGCCTCCATTCCTTTCGCATCCATAGCCTTTGCAGCTCCAGATTCACTACAAAATATTGATTCTTTTTACAAAAAATAAAGCAAATCAATAAATCTTGAATCTGATCAAACACAAAAAAAACTGCCCACATTTGTTATTGAGAGAAAGATCTTGCAGCGGTATGGTTTCCACCCACCAAAGCCACATGCCCAATCTTTGAAACCTTCATCCACAGTCACTGTTGTAGAGTAAAGAAAGCCATTTTTTTCTAAATCTCTTCATCCCTTCAGATTCCTCATCTAATCTGTCTCTTGGCTGAGCTTGCGGAACTGTTAATGTTCAACCAAGAAATAAAAATGGTTTGCATTGTGTATTCTAGAATATCAACCACTGATCCCACATCATGCCTACCAATGAAACCAAAGAAAATAACTGCGGAAGAACTATAGCCCCCACCACTCACGAGAGCCAGGAAGGATGTCAATTTAATGCAGCTTCAAAAACTTTACGGAGAATATTCTTTCATTGCTTTCATTACATAACACCTCTTGGCATAATAATGATTTTTTTAATTTAAATTTTTATAACAGAAAGTTTATATCTGAGAATAAATAAATATACCTTATATTATTTGATTAGCGAATGTGTAGGGTTAAGTATATGTATTTTTTCTTTTTTTTTTAGTTATCTGTATACACTAATATATTTGTAGTAAGAAGAGTTCACAGATTTGACATCACAGCGAGTTATTAAAATCATTATTGGCAAATTCCCTAGGATTTCTTTGTAATAAACAATGCTCCACCACCCCATATCTTTGTGCTTTCTTACTTCCTATTGTTGCTCTTAGAACAACCATAAAACTATAATTCTGTTATTTGATCTATTGATGAATAAGGTAGTTATATCTAACCCCTGAAAATGTAGGTTATAAGCAATGCATTATATAGTTTGAACAGCAAATGCCCACCTTTTAGATTCTAAATAATTATATTATGCCTTTAAATGAAGTTGTTTTAAGTGTTATATCTATATAAAAAAAAAATAGAGGGACAAGACAATCCTTTTAAGTGCTCATCAATTTATACCCTAATTTTTTAGTAGCGTAAATGAATACCCCCTTTTATTTTTATAAGATGTAAATTAAGTATATATTCTTTCACCTACATGGAAATTTTTATCATCCCAAGCTTAGGAAAATGATCTCATTGTCATCTAAGATAAGAGGTTACAAGGAATACTCCTTTTCTTTTTATAACAACTTGTTTAAACAATACAAAATGGAATTACAATACAACAATTATTTTCAAGGAAAACCAAAGGAAGAACAACCCTTTGTTTGAAACATAACTCTTAACACACATTTATAGAAAGCCATCACTTCTTTTTAACAAGATACAATTTCCTCAACATTACTATATCACAACAAATTTTAAGAAATACAATTAATGATATATAATTGATCAATATTTTCTCTCCACCCTACCGTAATGGCATCATGGAGCCTTGTGGGCTCTAGCCATACCCCTGAGCAAGGAGTTCTTCTAGCTCCACGATGATACATGGAGCCTTTTTCATTTTCACTTCTTTTTTTTTTTCTACAAAGGGATAGAATTAACATAGCACAACTTTCATGTATTTGGGTTCCCTACTTCCTATTTTCGACCATGATCCATACACCATGTCACCTCCTTACAACCATTAGACAAGAGTAGATGAGAATAGGGAAAAAGAAAATAACTTATCTCTTTTCTTTTCAATGAAGGGATTGAAATCTTGGATCCACCCTTCCTCTCCAAGCCAAGCCATATTGAACACTATCCTTCCAAAGAGTTGGACTCCTCCTCTCCTCATCTCATTCTTCCTAGAGTTCTCCAAAAGGAGAAGTGGGTAACACCCCAATCCTTCTTCCTCTCCAAAATATATAGAAGTTTCACAAATTGCAACTCTTGGATGGGAAGGTGTGGAGAGTACCTCCCCCCATTAATGCAGGTCATTTCCCATTAATGGGAACATGCATTTGGACAACCACTCCTTCTTTCCACCCTATCCTCTTGTTAAAATTTGTCACTCTCCATTATGAGAGATTTTTAGGGGTAAAATCATGTTGTAGGGACACTACTATATGCCCACTTGACCCCTACCACTGGGCGGGTGCATGAAGTTGGGTACCATTTTTTGGTCACTTTTAAAAAATGTTTTAAAAAATGTGCTTGAGTTATTTTGCATTAAAAAAAATGAAAAAATTGAAAGTATTTGCCTTGGAATACCAACCCAA
>VDFB02267226.1:0-55825 GCA_007258455.2 Sequoia sempervirens
TAGCACCAATCTGCACCTCTCGATCCTCGACTAGGGACCCAATGGGGTGCTTAGCACGTTCCACCCGACCACGTGGGTCCGAAGACCCACCCCCCGTGCTAAGGAGCTGAAAAGAAGATACCTCAACCAAGAACATCCAAATAGGGAACCACAAGACTCAACGCCATACAAAGGTATCATAAAACTCAAGGATTACAATGACATAATCAACAACATTCATGAGTCAACAAAATCAATAAAGCTATGAAACTCATCACATTTAACCCAAGCAATAACAATTAAGCAAGTCACCAAGAACATTCATAAATCATTTTCACAAGAATCTGAAACAACATAAAAATTACAATATCCAAAGGCGACAAGAACAAGAACAAGGGTGTCTAGTGGAGAGTGTCATCGCATAGCTCTCATGGGATTCTCCTGGCCCTTCCTCCAACTGAGGTGCCGTCACCCATCTATGGATCTCCTAGCCCTTCCTCCTAACTGAGGCGCCGATACCATAGGGTAACTAATGCGAAGTCGATAATCTCTCATGAAGACGAGACTATGACTTTGCCGACCACGGCCTTCTCAGTCTATCACTAGTCTATGGTAGCCCTAATGCATAGATGAGGAATCCAATTTTAATTATCTTGTGTGTTTTACTACCCATCCCCCTAAATTCTATTGTTTAGGTTGGCACTTGTTTAATTACTCTTTCGTGGGTTATCCTGAGCCCTTCCTCATTCCGAGGCACTGACGCCTACGAAGAGCCACTCTCCCTAAGACGCCTAACATAAACCAAACTAGGCAAGGGTTGTACCGTAACAGATAAAGCAAATAATCTCAAGACCAAACCACGCGAGGCATTAACCATCTCGCTATAACCACATAATCAAAGTCTCAAAAATTCTCGTACAACCCTTTCAAAATCATGATACCAAAACACTTGCCACATCAAGGGCACATAAAGAGAGAACATTAACTGACAATCATCTCAAGCCTCTAGAATCCAAAAAGAATGACAACCCACAAATGAGGGTAAAATAAAGCAACAAGAGTCTTTTCTTTTTTCCCAATAATTCCAACACAAGGATAAAATTCCCTTCAACATCCAGATTAACTCAAAAGAAGTCACACCAAGAGAAAGAGATCCATCAAAACCAATTCAACTCAAAGGATACCACATTAGAATGGAATCATAAAAAGGAAATCAACTATAACTCACAACTCAAAGAAAAGATCCATTCAAGAAGGTTCATCTCATCAACACAGTTTATCTTTTCACTCAAAAACAACCTTACACCCACAAATACATTCAATACATAACCCTAAGAGTAATAGCAATAGAATACAATTAATCCATTTATTCAAATAAAAATAAAATAATTTAGAACATCTAAAGAGGATATATCTACCCAAATAAAATCATTTAAATGAAAAGACACCAAAGCAATCCGCATGTATGTTTATGCACAACAAATCATCTTTTAATTACACATTCAAGTATTTATTTCCAATTCTAATAATTATATCCTAGAGTGTGAAATGAAGGTCTTTTAACACGAAAGAAGATATTAACATGAGAGATCATTCTCTTAAGTTTAGCAATTAGCATGAGTACATAACTATTCTGAAAGATCAATAACTTATAACCTTGTCAACAAAAGAAGACCCTTAAGGTAAGTTTAAAGAGAATATATTTAAGAGGAGCGTATCATAGGATTTTATAAACCAAGATCTAGATTCTATGTGAAATTTCAAAATTAAATAAAACCCTATAATCTACCAATTCAATATTATTAAGTTCTTATTATGCAAAAACGAAGAACCAATCAATCAAATTTAACCATCCTAAGTATTATAACCCACCCTTGTAGAGAGAAATTCTACCTCGATTACTTTATTCAATTCCATACTTAATTAAATTTGTATAACTATTAATAAATTTATTAACTTGAACATCATCCTACTAACATTATCCATATATAGATTACTAAACACAAATAAATACCTACACTCATACATGAGAACTTAAATATATATATAGCACACATAGACACATACTCATATATACCCATATACCTAATTATATACAAATAAGTTTATATCTGCATATAACTGAGCATTCGATTACTTATGTTTAATTCCCTAAAAGTTAGCACTATATGCCATAAACACATACTATTCATCAACCAACAAAAAGGAAAGGCATCCGATCTGTCTGACAGGGGACCATAACAAAATGTCATCGCAGGGAATGAGATGTAGTGTTAACAGAGTGTGCGCAAAGGGGATTTTGCAAGGAAGCTCCCAAAACCTATGAAATGATGAAACGCCCTACAACACATCCTACCATTGAAAGCTTTGCTTGTGTTCTAGGTGCGTGCAACATACAGGTGTAGCGGATGAGGACTGCGCAAACTTCACCCATCAGTAATCCTTATTGCATAACAATTATAGTTGATCATTTGGTGTGCATGGTTGACCTTCATTCTCGTACTGGCTATCACAAAAACTCCCCAACCTTAAACCTGTGGTGCCTATGGATCCAAGATATTTATGGGCTAAGTACTCCAGCCACGCTGCTTTCTTTCTTTATGCTGGGTCCTAAACATGCTACAACTTATATTTAAGTGCCGCAGCTTAGACAAGTTGAGAATGCAATCAAAGAGATTATTTAAACCTTTAAACTTCCTATTAAGCTCAAGTGCACAGCTGTGACAGGTGGACAATGAAATCAGAGAGATTATATTAAATCTATCCAAGTCTAAAATTTGTAGCTGTGACGAGTTGCCAATGGTTTCAAGGAACCTACTTAATTATGTACAAAGCCCCAACTCTAATTACTGTAACTGTGACAGGTTGCCAAGTATATAAGAAAGTGAATATTGGAATTTGGAAATATCGCCATCTACTTGCATTATTATCAAATCCAGAATTTTATCCACAAGGCTGAAGGGTAGGAGAAAGGAGAGGTGTAAATACGTGACTTATGAGAAAGAGAAATAATGTATAACTTTTTGTTTTGTTTTGAACTTGACGCATTTCTGTTGATGGCGAGAGAGGTTGACAATAAAAATAGAGATTATTTTAACCTCCACAACGTTCTATTTAAAGTTACTTGAGAAGTGTCGGGTTATATGAATTAAGAAGGTTATTTACACCTCTGATATGCATTAACTTTACATAGATCCACAGACTAGCAACCCATGAGAGTCGAATTCCAACACCATGGATGAAGCAATGTAATTTTTGCTTACCTTACATGGAAATTCATATGAGTGAATATAAAGGGAAGTGAAATTCAAAGGGAAGACACACAATGCATGCATTAATGGTAACCCGGGGAAAAAAAGATCAATGGAGATTGTTGCAGATGCTAAAACAACAATCAGAAACATATTCTTGCATGCTAAGTAAGATTTAGAGACAAGACTAGAAACTTTCATGAAATTACAGTGGGTAGATGTAATAAGGTGGCCACCATGGAACACAATGATTACATAAATATGTAGTTGGTGCACATGGGTAGAGAGACCAGAGGGATGGAAAAAGGGTAGGCGTCCCTAAAACTAATGCATGCAGGGAAGAGAATATTATAGCAGGTGATATGGTTTGATGGATGAGGACGCAAAGGAGGAAAGATTATCGGTTTCCAAAATGTGGGAAACACCTATCAGCCAAGTCAATAATCAGCTACTTCAGAAACTACGGAGATCCCATCTAAAAGGCAACGAATACTACCATCGCAAAAATCAAGATGTCGGACACAACATGTTTTAGAATTGTGAGATATGAAGACAAAAAGGAAGATCAAGGATTAGAATACAAAAGCTGAACCACAATAACCTCGGGTTGCAATGTATAAAAGATTCATCTGGAAAGCATAATGAAAATACTAAAGCTCAATTCTCCTATCGATTTCACCTATCGCCGACCAAAGCTAGTTCATATTTCAAAACAGAATGCAAATCATATGTAATTATGTACTATATATTTATGGAGAAAATCCCTAAAGCAGCAATCTCTAAACAAGACCAACTAAATCTACCATGAAGCTCCCAAGAAGAACATTCATAATACCTTTACAACAATTCCTAACCTTAAACTCAGGAAAAAATCCAATCTATACAAAGGAGATTCAATGACAGACCTGGAGTCCTTCATCGGCTGTCAAAGAAGATGTCCTGTATAGGTTTCTTTCGCAGCCCAACGATCTGATCCAGAATCTTCAGAAACCTCCTGCTAGATATTCTCTAATCTTCAAATTTCTAAAAGCTATCTGATGAATAGCCTTTTCCTCATTCCTCCACCGTCCAAAGCCACCAGTAGCAAGCTATGACTTCTACAGATATAGCTTCAACTGGTATGAAGCTCCCAAACACCTCTTCATGCCTCTTTGGGATTCGTGAACTTTGTGACTTAAGAGCCCTTTTTCTTTTTTGTTTTATTTTTTTATTTTATTTTTTATTTTTACTTTATTTGTTTTATTTTTTAAGACAAAATCAAGCAATCCTCATCAATAAAGTAAATTTCTTATTTGACAACAGTTTGACGCTGTGCATGTGCTTGCATGCGAATCTTCCTGTCTTTTCTCGCTTTAACATCCATTCAATACTTATCTTTCTTATTTGTTAAAATTCACCTAATTATCCCATCTTTTAGGCTTTACTAATAAATCTCAACCTTAAATAACAATTGTCAATAATTTGATTATTATTAATATTTTATAACTTAGTAATTAATAATTAATAGCTTTATATTTTAAATCACTTTATAATTTGACAAATTATTTAATTCCAAGCCACAAATCATGTTGAATACCCAAAATGACATAATCCATTTAATTATAGGTTTTCCCTTTAATTTAGAATTAATTTATGTTTTCTATTATCAATTTAATTTAATTTAATTGATTAATCAAGACTAACCAAATATCAATTTTATCACCTAACTTAAAGTCAATTAAACAAGGAAATTGACAAGGTGTCTCAAATCAACCTAACATACTTACACCACTATGACGAAGAACCAAATGCAGAGGGGCACTACACCAGCCCACCCAAAAGTTGCAAGTTGAATCTCCTATATATTTTGGAGAGGAAGAATGAGTGGGGTGTTACCCACTTCTCCTTTTTGGAGAACTCTAGTTGAGATAGAAGAAAGGATGAGAAGAGGATAGGAGTCCTCCCTCTTTGGAAAGATTGTGATCAAGATGGCTTGGCTAAGAGAGGAAAGATGGATACAAGAGTTTAGTTCATTCATCTAAGAGAAAAGAGATAAGTTCTTCTTCTTTTTCTTTCATTTACCCTTGTTATCAGTTGTAAGAAGATGACCCAATGTATGTAATATGGTTGAAAATAGGAAGTAGTGAATCTAGATGCATGAAATTGGTGTTATGCTAGTTTTAGCCCTTTAAAAAGATGAGAAAAAAAAAAACTACATAATTTATCATCATGGAGCTTAAATAATTCCTTGCTCGGGGATATGGCTAGAGTCCACGAGGCTCCATGACGCCATTACGGTAGGGTGGAGAGCAAGACCCTGTTAATAAGTTTGTAAGTCATTTTCTTCCTCAAATATTGTGTTGATATTATAAGTCTAAAGAAATGGATTTCATATTTTTCCATGAAGAAACAAAAAGGGAAAACCTTATTCAGTGGTATGTCATTCTTTGTATTCTTAAACTTGGTTGTAATAGATAAAGCTAATGATTGATGTTACATAAAAAAAAAAATGAGAGAAGAACAAGCTTTACTAATTTGTTTTACTTATGGTATTACTAAATATTATTGTAATATATTTATATATATATATATATATATATATATTTCACAGCATGTAAGTTTCTGGTTTCTCCGCATTTTTTTTTAATTGAGCATGTCCTAAATGCTTGGCTAAAAGTTAGAAATATCCCTTGTTTGTAAAATAAAATAAGGATTGGTGACAAAGATAGATAAATATAAAGTATAATATTTCTCTTGCGAGGGAAGTAAATATGGAATAGGGAAAATTCTTTCCTTGGCTTGGAAAACATGGTAGGTTTAGATTTATCCTTGGAGTTGACTTAATCCATTGTCTATACAACTTTTATATAAATATATATATCCCTTGTAGCATTTCAAGCTAAGATAAATGGGTTGTAACCTTCCAGGCTTGGGATGGAAAGAGAACTTCTATGAAGATATAAAAAAAAAATTCTTCAATTTTCATTATGGAAGAGAGATACTTATTATTATGCATAAACACAGAAAAATGAAGTAGAATTCATATATACTAATTTTAGCTGAGTTTAATGAGAGAGATTTGTAATCTGTAATCATGTATGTATATTTTTATGTGATGGAATACCCTAGAAAATATAGGTATGTCTTTCCCCATTCATACTCACCATATCCCAATCTAACCACCATGCACTCAGAGACAAACTTTATTTCTAAGATTAAAAAAATAGCAATATATATTACAGAGGCACTTGAGCAGCAGAATGCTACTACCAAACAGTTCCGACCATTAAATAAATAAATCTTCTGAAACCGTGAGTTCATTAGTCAGTCAGCGCACTCTAACAATGGAATCTGAGACTTAGTTTGAGAGCTCATGGTATTGATGATTCTGGCGACCAGATCCAAAAAAAAAAGCGCCAAGAATGAATGACTGCGTTCTTTTATGTTTGAGACTGAGATAACAGATTAACATCTCCTGCAATGACTCCTAATCTGTGAAATTATGTGCTCCTACCATTTCCTGCATATAGATCTGGAAGTCCCAGTAAGGGTTTGGAGAATTCATCAAAACTGCAATGCTTTCATGCTTAGGTCCCATACACCCTGCCAAGATTGGCTTTTATCGCAATTCACAATGTGAAAGAAAGAAAAATTTAGGGGCTGGAGACGTCAGTGTGTTTGATAGAATATTATCATTTATTGTATAAACTCTAGTAAAAAAAAACTTAAATGTAAGTACCTTGGCACTGCAGCAAAATTAATGTTTGGGTGGTAGATAATTAAGCAACTGGCAGAAAATGGCTATGTTGGTGTACAGGATCCTAGGGATGAGCAAGTGCTCATGGTGGATTCAGCTGCCCCATGATTGTACAAAGGCTACAAATTAATTTGAGCTATATTGATGAGAGTGGCTAGCTTGTGTGAAGGTATTCTTTTCATTTAGGCTACCTTACAAGAATTAAGAGCACGACCTCATTTAATAAAGAGATATGCAAGATCATGGTTACTGTATTCCATGTACTAGTAGTTGATAGTAGTTGATAATACTGACTTGCAATTAAGAGTAATGTCAGCAACCATTTTAATATTTTTCAAGCGACGTAATTAAGAATAGGTGCCAAGTTAGCAGTAATGCCAGCAGTAAAGTTAAGGACATAAATTTGGTATGATTATTGGCCCAACTTTAAATGCTTAGTGGTTAAGTCAAATCAACCTGCCAGCATAGTGGTGGTGAATTCAATTATGCATGCTTGTTGCATTCCCTATAACAGGCCTAGCATGATATGACAAAAGGGATAGGTGTCTGTAAAGTTCAAATTACATCAATTAAAACAAGTGCAACACTAACAAAAGGAATAAATCTTGGTTCTTGTGCAGTGAACTTGGGTGTGTCGTGGAAATTATTACATGGTAATACTTATCACTACCAGTGGTAAAATAAATCAACTTATTGCTGCTAGTTGAGTTCAGATTGATCCGTGAATAATATTATTAACAACAAGCCCAAAAGAAAGAAGAGAGTACAGAAAAATAATAAGCCAAAAGATATTACTAGTGAGAGTTAAATATAATAGAAACAAAAATAAAATCGAAGAAAAGAATAATCATAATGAAGTTAAATTAATAAGTGCATTTAGTAGAGAAAGGTTTTTAATCAACTCATTTAATTTGATTCATTTTAATCTTCTAAACTTTCATCGAGGGAATTTTCGAAAGGAGTGAAATTTAAATTACTTGTCGGGCAATTAGATTGCAGCTTCAGTAAATCCTATCCTGTAGTGCATCCTTCACTTTACTCTGTTGCATAAATGTTACAGAGTTAAAAGTATTTGGAGAAAGTAACAAGGATTTCCAACCAGAGATTTATTACATAATAATGGTATTGGCTAAAATAATAACAAAAATTTCATTATAAATATGAGGTTAATCAATGGTATCAATATTTATGTAACTGGATGTTAATATTGTTATTTCGGTAAGTAACATTAATAATTTTAGAATTTAATTTATTCGTATTATTGCTGGTTTTAATTTAATGATAATAATAACTGATTATTATCTTTATGCTGCTCATTCCTCTCAGCTGGGTAGCATTTGTGTTATGGACAGATTAAAACAGAAGTTCCCTAGGCTGTACAATTTCTGTACAATTTCTTCCTGCTCTAAATCAGTCTTACTTGAGCATTGTTGTTTGTAAGCCTTTGGCTTCAATTGCTGACACTGTGTTTGTTTAAACTCTTAGCTTTTTGTTGTTGATTTTAAAGCAGGGAGCTGCTCTTTTGGTGTTGTTTTACAGCCTATAGCTACATTTTAAAGCTTATCTCATGGGCTATGTTATTGTTGTTTTCTCACAGCTATGTATATGTTATTTGTAATTGCTTATTTAAGCTTTTTTTTTTTTAAAAAAAAACAAGGAAAGATTTAGTAACTATATTAATATTTTGATGGTTACATTATCGATATTAAGTTTAAATACTAATATTGGATGACATGAATGGAGATAATATTATATTGTTAATTTGAGAATAAGTTATAATAATTTTAGTTGATGCAAATGGATAAACTATAAAATCATATATATAGGTGAGGAAATATTAATATATTTTTATATTAAGTGTTTGAATAATTGGATAAATAATGTTACTATTATTAATTTATTAGTTAAATAACAACATTGTTAGGCATGCTTAAGTGTTGAACAAGTGACAATAATGTTATTGACGTATGGGGTGTGTCAGACCGAAATACTATTATCATTAAGTAATATTGGATGCTAATACCCACAAGAAGGATGATAGTAATACCTTTAATGATTAAATTTAGAGAAAGTTAAGAACAATATTATAGATTTTAATTAAATAACAATAATATGGTGTAAATGAGAAATAAATAAGAATGTTATTACTGTTGGTTGATGAACAAAACAATAATACCTTTTAAAGGAATCTTTTGATGATCATTTAATGATAATTCTATTTAGGGTAGCTAATATAAATTATGAATATTATTGGTGTAGGGTAGGGTAACCTAATATTGTTATGTCAATGTTTTAAGAAAGAAACTTAATCACTTAAACTCTATTGGGGTATGTACCATGTTTTTTAGTGTATTAAGCTTTTAAAGGGGGGTCAGTTGTTTAGAATTAATTGGCTCCCCAATGTTGCTACTCAAGGGAAGAGATATAGATTGGGGGTATACTTAGTCATTCGCATAGATAGCATTGTGGTTGGTTAGGAAATAACGTATAGAAGGTGTCCATTTCGTAACATGATTTGTAAGTTGTGGTAACTTGATTATTGTTTTGTAAATAAAAATTAAAAAAAGTTGGGTTATTTCTGGCATAAATTTATGGGCATGACAGATATCTCTCGGCGTATTTTATATATATTATTAAATATATATATATATATATATATATGCTAGTATTAAAAAAAATCATGATATTTGTGTGTAGTTTAATTTTTATCTTGATGGTTGCTACAAGTTCTTGTCACTCCAAATCATTGACATGTTTCTATTGTGGATGAGCGTGTTGATTGTTTGTTTACGGTAAGTGATTATTTTTTCACATGTCATTCCACAATTCAATTTCTATATATATCATCTAGACTTCTTATTATATTAGTTGGATCTCCATATGGTTGAAGAGAGGAGGATAAGTGAGTGTATTTAAAAGACAACAGCATCAATAGAAACTCCATCCAGATGACAGTTGAAGGCAATGTGCAATCTATTTCCTTCCCCTAGTGGGAAATGAGTATGTAAATTAGGGTAATTTGTTGTATGCCTACGTGGTATTTTTGAACTTATGTTTTGTACTATCGATATGTGATATTTTATGTCCATATGTATTTTTTGTACTAAGCTTGTATGACTTTATTGGATATTGTATACTTTTATCAACATATAACGTTGTATAGCCTTATGGTTTTTAAATTATTATTTTCAAATCTTATTTTACCACTGTTATCAAATTATATAGTTTTATCTTAAATTTTGTCAACATGAGGATTAAGTAAATCCTATTTTTTATAGCTATTCTTGAATGATGTTATCATGCACGTATTGTGTAAATCGCATTGTTATCTTTTTCTTGATTGTTATTGTTGAATATTCACTGATTATTCATCTGATGCTTAAATAATTACTATTTTTTTAATTACATTCAAGTTTTCACAAGTGCCTATAGATTTCTAACATTCATGACAAATGTGACTAAGTAGAAATTTAATTATCTAAAGACTCCTAAATTTAAGGCCAATAAAAATTTTAGCTTTTTTAATAAAATATTACCAAGAAGAGTATTAATTTAATGTTGATTTTGATTAATGATAAGTCATAATATTCCTATATTTTGTTGTACTTACATTAAAATTATTAAATTTGGTAGGATTGGCACATAGTTTTTGCATGGGTAGATCACTTCACTCTTACATTCTACATATATTGTGTCAAGTCATGAACTATAATTGTGTTCCCCAAAGTATATTGTATGGCAGTGGTGTGTGTATGATTGATTTGCTCTTCAAATTTTATGAAATATTACATGATTTCTTTAGTCTCAAAGATTGGTTTTGAAAGTTATAGTACAATGTTTTTTTGCTGAGAAGAACTCTAAGTTACAACATATAGAAAAATTTGCAAGAATTGAGCTAAAATGAAACTAGGCATGCCTTTTCTCTATCCCAACATGGGAGAGAATATAGGACAAATTTTATGACCATTTAAGACTACTACTTTGACTAAGTTATTGGACCAACCTTCATTTGGGTATTAGAAAATTGCCTCTCCTACTTTGACTCCTTCAAAGACTCCAAGGTGGCATAGATATCTAAAGAATTTTCTTGCCTTTTCAAGCTTTGTTAGCTCCTAGATGTTTGTAACTGCCTCATTGCTTTACTAACTTCCATCAAGCTCCAAACTATCAAAACCTTTTTACCATGTTCATAGGACATTTTTAAATTCTTTGACATGGTCAACAATATCTTAGAGGTGTAGGAGAAATTCAAGGGAAAGTTTTAACATAGATTGATTGGATTAAGGATTCTTTATCTTCATCTTTTCACCAACTAAAGAATTGTGATCTGCATTTACCTCTTTGTTATCTGTCTCAATCTACCATTTTGGCTCATCATACTCTGTCATATCTTGTCTTGTTAGAATTTGAACTCACATTATGCTCTATCACTTTGTTCACTATAGATAGTCTCAATGTTGTTGCATTTGTCATTTTGTGCCTCCATTATTGTCTTTCACCACCTAGCTACAACCTTGACGTCCTTTAGTTTGAGCTCCATCAGAGGACCTTTTGATTACACTAGCTCTATCAAACTTGAATAGCCATTAAGTCCCTTTGTTTTTTCTTTTGAGCTACTCACTATCACATTTCTTGCTACCACCATGAATCTCATAGTGACTATGATTTTGGGACAGCATTCATTAGACTTGCCACACTCAACAAGTCCCTACTCAACACTCTCATTGTCATTCTTTTAAACTATGTGCATTTCTACCTATTTCCTTTTCTTGTATGACTATACAAACATAATCCTGGTTTGAGGTAACTTCCCTCAAATTAATGATTTGATTATCTTCATAAATATTGACATCTCATCCAAACACTATCATGACCTATTATTTTCCTCGTACCATTGAAACCTTTTTCATTGCTACTGTCTCTTTTCTCCTTGTCACTGTGATTCATAACTACCAAGACTTCATTGGAACTCAATATTATTGTCATTTCATTAGGACTGTGATGTCACTATCATTTCATTAAGACTTTTTCAAGACATAAAGTCATAGCTAAAATCCTATGACTGTTAACAAGGAAAAATCCATAATGTTATTGGTAAGTGATTTATGGATTCGATTGTGTGTGATTTCTTTGCATCAACATTTTGGATCACACTTCATGATCCATCATCAGGATGAGAGCTAAGAGCAACAAGAGAAAAAAATCTTGTTACTCTTAGCTCTCATCCTGATGATGGATCACAGAGTGTGATCCGAAACGTTGATGCAAAAAATTCACACAATCAAATCTAGAAATCATTTACCAATAAGGCACAATACAATAGAGTGACATTGATGATTTTCATTAAATTCTCTTCCATGTGATCACTTCCCTCCACTTGGTTTGTAGTAGATGTTAAACTCACACTTTATCATGTTGTGATTTTAAACTTTTTTATGACTACCTGTTGTACTTTATTCATGTATTTTTTTTCCTTTTTCCCTTTGAGTCCATAGTGTTGCCTCATGGAATTCACATTGTGTAAGCTTCACTCTTGCCTTTGTGACTGTGTTCTTTCTTCATGTTTTCAAGGTTTATGACTGTCTCATATTGTACCTTTCATATCAACTCCATGTTATAACTATGTTTTCAAGGGTCTAATAACTTTGGAAATTATTAAACAACTTCAATAATACAAATGCAGCAAATATTTCTATTAAGATGAGGCATGAGTTTCGGTGTGTTACAATATGAAGGGTTCTCTAAGTTTGTGTACATGAGGTACCACAATGGGCCTATTTTTTCATATCCAATATCACTGTCCATACCATTTGGTAGGATGATTGGAATCCTAATGATGAGAGGATAATCAAGGAGTCACCCATTTCCTATAAATCCAAAAATGGATTTTTCTTATTGATGACTAGCAATCAAAAAAATGACAAGATAAACTAAACTTTCGCATAGCCAAACACCACAAAATAAATAAACCTATAGGTGTAGGGAAACTATTATTCAAGGCTTACCTTTAAAGGATTTGAAAACATAGAGAAGGATGTATCAAATTTGTTTGAACCTCCTTCCTTTTAGCATCATGTCAGATTTTCCTCCTCTTCTTACCAACGGGTTATCAAAATATCCCACAACTTTTGCATCATGACACATTATCCTCCATTTGGAATGTGCCATTACTTATGCCTCAAATTTACTACAATGTGGTGTTAAAAATTATTAGACTCCTTCAACACCAACGTTGGAGCTCTCTACTACTATACAAACTATAATTTTTAAGGATGATAGGTTGAAATATACAACTTATAACATGCACCTATAGGTTTAGACAGAACATTCATATGTACAACTGTCTTCGACAAACAACACATCAAATTTCTACATTTTTTTGCACTTAGGTATCTTAAAATAAATTATCAGCACAATGTAGTTGGGGTGCAAAAAAGGACCATGACTAGTGTAGACGTGCCCACCTAGACGTGTTGGTGCTAATGGTTTGGCCCCATGAAGAACAAAACAAAAAATAGCCTACTTTGCAACTTTACACTACATGCATCTAATGGCTTTTGGGGCAGCAAAAAAACTTTCACGACTACCAATTGGCTTTGAGATATGAAAAAATGAGAGAGGTTATTATAGATGGACCCAATATGATCATGTACCTTTAGAAAAAACATTTCTAAGTTTCATGATTTTGAGTAAGAGCTCATTAAATTTTTCCATTTTTTTGCACTTTGATCTCTTAAGAGGAATCATTGCTACAATGTAGCCTAGAACATTCTAGCATGCTCAGGTGCAAAATAGAACCTTTCCTAGCATAAACCTACCCACCTAGATGTTTTGGAACTATTGTTGTGGTTGCACAGTGAAAAAAACTAAAATTACAACACCTTGCAACTTTCTTTTTAATGCATTTGACACTTTTTCTATCAACTAAAAACTTGTCATTGCGGGCAAATAGAATGGAGATATGAAAAGTTCTGAGAGATTTTATTGTAGAGGGACCCTACATGATCATGTACATTTACATTGAATGTTTTTAAGTGCCATGCTTTTCAATAAAGATCTTGTCAATGTTTGTTGCCCTTTCGCACTTTGGTCTCTTAAGAGAAATCATCGGTGCAATGTATCTTGAAACATTCTAGAATGTTGGGGTACAAAATAGGACCCTGCATAGCATAAACCTACCCATGCAAATATTTTAGAAGTGTTGTTTTGGTCATACAATGAACAAGAAAAAATTACAACACCTTGCAACTTTATATTGCATACATTTGATGCTTTTACTATCAACTAAAAACTTGTCACCATGGGCATGGGATTGGAGATATGAAAACTAAGAGAGGTTATTATAGAGGGACTGTACATGATCTTGTACCTTCATACGAAATGTTTCTAAGTACCATGGTTTTGAGTAATATCTCATCAATTTTTTTTCCCTTTCACACTTTGGTCTCTTAAGAGAAATCGTCAGTGCAATTGATCTATGTGACAAGCAAAGGAAAATATGCAACTAATGGAGGAAGGGGAAAATTACATCCATTACCAAGGTTTGATTAAATGGAACAAGAGGTATATTGTAGCCAATCATTTGTACACTCATTGAATATGATAATTTGCTACATAATATAGGTAGTAGTTAATTGCAATTGTCACAATAATTTTTTTTCACTGGCACAGTCTGTATTTTGTCTCTTAAGAGGGTTTCTAAGATAAATATAGTGTTCTTAATTCTTCATTTTAGTCATGGTTTCTAGGCTAAATATAGTGTTCTTAATCCTTTTGAGGGCATCCAAAAAATTCATCACCAGCAATTCATCGAAGGAAAATTCACCATCAACAATTCACCTTAATATTTTAAATAAAATCAAAATTTTTCTGTGGTGAATTTTTCATGGCAGTGAATTGTAGGCGATGAATTTTCCTAGAGCCCCTTTTGAGATTTCCAAATCTACCTTCATTCTAGCCAATGTAGAGTGAATCATTTTGTTAGTTTTTAGGTCAATTGCTAAAAAGTCAAATGAAAAGCAATTGATCTATGTGACAAGCAAAGGAAAATATGCAGCTAATGGAGGAAGGGGTAGATTACATCCATTTCCAAGGTCTTGTTGAATGGGACAAGGGAAATATTGTATCCAATCATTTGTACACTCATTGAATATGACATAACCAAAAACTTGGAGCTCTAATATCATTTGATCTCTAATCACTAGGCTTTTAACCTTAGAGATACATTAAACATAAATTATCTTAAGCTAGCTATTCACCTACAACTCTTGGTAACTTCCCCTCAAGGTTTTAATCAACTTGCACTAATAGTTCATAACTAAAAGGAAATTAAGCAAGTAGTAGAGAACATTATGAGAAAATCATACAAATGACTCTTATTAGACAAGCACATAAGGAATATCTTGGGAGTTCTTTGTACCCAAGTAAAAAACCCATACAAATCAATCTAGCTACAATGAAAAAGAGTGAATTCCACTAACCATGATGGAAATGGAATATTATAAGCAATGCAAATAGAATACATAAGCATGTTTGTGTTAAGTTCAATTCCTCTATATAATTTTACATGGATTCATCTAAATTATGTCATGCTTTTCAAAATAAATCTTCAAACTCCTAAAAATTTAACTTTTTATGCAACTTCCATCTTATTCAATGTTGAATTCTATGTAAACTATTATGATTAATAAAATTATGAAAGGAATCGTCCATATTGTCAAAACAAAACAAAAAAACTCTATATAAGCATTTCAATTCTACAAAAATGAATATATTACTTGATATAATCAAATATGATGTAGAAACTACAAATTATATTCTTCTACATTGTCCAGCAAGCAAATTGGTGCTCAAAAGGTGATGGAGCAAGCATAATATGGTACTACAACAAGTCAACTACATAAAAAGGCATTTTCCTATTGGAGAAAGTGTTGAACAAAAAAAAGGCAGAGAACTATGGGCCTGTATCGTAGATCAACTCCTTTTTTACTATTTTTGGAAAAGGAAATTTGGTGCTCACCAAATTTAGCGAGCACCAAATGTGTTGAAAAACAACCTTTCAATTTGGCGAGTACTTTGTTCGTGGCTTAAATGCCCGCATTAGTGGAGGTGTGCGAGTCTTTGAACCAAAGACGATGGAATGGAAATTGAAAAGGCTCGTTTGGTAGAGGAAAATTTGGCCATGGCATTGGGTGGTCACATTGGAGTTCAGATTGGCAGTGTGCCTACACCTAGATTTAGTAATCACGGAGGTCAGACTCAAGCTGCAGGATCTTCTAGGAATAGGTATACACCCTCTAAAGGGGGTCAGCGGCATCAACAGCAGCAGCAGTTGCAGCCGAAGCAAAAGAACTCTCAATCTCAGTGAGCTAGAATTTCTCAGTTTCTTAGGGATCAGAATAGGAACCAGGTTCGTAAAGAGCGTTTTGAGCAACCTACACCTAGTTTTCAGTCAGCACCGGGTCAAGGAAGCTTTCAGCAGTCAAATGCTTCATCAGGGGGCAGAGGATTTGGCAAAGGTACTAGTTGCTACTCATGTGGGCAGCAAGGGCATATCGCTACACTGTGTCCATAGAAGAAAGCCATAGGATTTAATCAGAGACCAGCTAGGTCAAAGCTGACAGTGGGCGATGTAGGGAGATCTCATCGTGTCTTTGCAATAGTGGATAATCGATAGGAAGAGGTGTTGCACAACACTATCATTTATGTACTCTTTGATTCTAGTGCATCTAATTCTTTTATATCTCCTTTAGTAGTTGAGCGATGTAGACTGGTGGAAACTAGTCAAGGCATAAAATGGAAAGTTGAATTGGCCTCAGGGTCAAAGGTTGTTGTAGAGAAGCTTGTGTAGGGTTGTAGTTTGAATATAGGGGCATTGACAACTAGAGTGGACCTCATAATCCTACCACTCGGCTCTTATGATGTCGTATTGGACATGGATTGGTTGAGTGCACACCATGCTATTATAGACTATCGTTGTAAAGCAGTGCAGTGCATTGATGACTCTGGAAAGGAGGTGGAGATAGTGGGTATTCAAAGACCCATTTCTTTGTGAATGATCTCTGCCATGCAACTTAAAAGGTACTTCTGACAGGGTTGTCAGCTTTTTGCAGTGTCTATGAGTGATTTGGAGTCAGAGGATAGTTGAGGGGTGTCATTGGATGATTACCCTCTCCTTAAGGAGTTTTATGATGTGTTTCTGGAAGAGATACTTGGTATGTCACCAAAGCGAGATATAGATTTCAGGATTGATTTGGTACCGAGAGCTGAGCCGATATCTCAAGCTCCATATCGAATGACAACGCAAGAACTTCAAGAACTCTGTCTGCAGTTGGAAGAGTTGTTGGCTAAGGGCTTTATCCACCCAAGTGTTTCCCCTTGGGGAGCACCTATGATATTTTTAAAGAAGAAGGATGGTTCTCTCCGCTTGTGTATTGATTACAGGCAGTTGATCAAAGTAACAATGAAGAACCGATATCCCTTGCCCAAAATTGAGGATCTTTTCGATCAGATAAAAGGGGCAAAGGTATTTTCTAAGATTGATCTCAAATCAGGATATCATCAGTTGCGAATTATAGATATAGATATTCATAAAACAGCATTTCGCACTCGATATGGACATTACAAGTTCACTGTGATGTCGTTCAAGTTAATGAATGCACCTTCAGTCTTCATGAGCTTAATGAATGGAGTGTTCCGAACATACTTGGATAGACTTTTCCTTGTGTTTCTTGATGACATTCTAATTTATTCCAGGTCTATGGAAGAACATGAGGAACATCTAAAGCAGGTGTTGCAGTGCTTAAGGGACAGTCAGTTGTTTCCCAATCTAGCAAAGTGTGAATTTTATAAGACTGAAGTTCAATATTTGGGCCATGTGATTTCTGCTAAGGGAATTTCAGTTGATCCTATAAAGATTCAGGCTATTGTGGATTGGCCCGCACCCACAAATGTCTTAGAAATTCATAGTTTCATGGGACTTGTAGGCTATTATTGGCAATTCGTCGAAGGCTTTTCAAGGATTGCACATCCTATCACCTCTCTACAGAGGAAGGGGAAGAAATTTCTTTAGTCAGATCAATGTTAGTTAGCATTTCAAACTCTTAAGGAAAAATTGACTAGTGCACCAATCTTAGTAGTGTCAGATCCGACAGGTGACTGTTGTTTGTACGGATGCTTCTTTGGAAGGCTTAGGGGCTGTGTTGATGCAAGAAGGGAGAGTGATTGCGTATGAATCATGAAAACTTAAAGATCAAGAAAAGAACTACCCCAAACACCATCTTAAGTTGGTCACAGTTGTGCATGCTTTGGTAAGATGGTGACACTTCCTCCTAGGGCATTGATTCGAGTTGCATACAGATCATCGTAGTCTGCAATATATCTTCACGCAACCGAATTTGAATGCAAGGCAGAGGAGATGGATGGAATTCTTATGCGAATATGATTTTGAAGTGAAATATATCCAGGGCAAGGAGAATGTGGTGGTATATGGATTGAGTCGACGCAGGCATGAGATTTATGTTGTGGCTCTTGAGGTTGATTTGAGGAGTTAGAACCTCACAGCTCTACCTTTAGATAATTGGTATCAAGCAGTGAAATCAAAGATTGAGTCGGGCAGAACGTTGGAAGGTAAATTTTTTGGTTACTCTTTGGACTCAGATGATGTGTTGCAGTTTGTAGGGTGAATGTATGTACCTCTTGCAGAGGGTCTTCGCACCCTAATCTTGACTCAAGCTCATCGGGCTCCTTATTCGACACATCCTGGAGTTAAGAAAATGTATGATGATCTTCGCTCGCTATATTTTTGGGCAGGGTTGAAGTGTGACATCGTTGATTTTGTGGCTAGGTGTTTAGAATGTCAGAGGGTTAAGGTTGAGCATCATCATCTGGCAGGTTTGTTGTAGCCTCATTTTGTTCCAAAATGGAAGTGGGACATTATCTCTATGGATTTTATTGTCGGCTTGCCTATGTCTTCCAGGTGGCACGACACTATCATGGTCACTGTTGACAGGCTGACCAAGGTAGTCCATTTCTCTCCTATCTGATCTTCTTATACTTCTTTTGTGGTGGTCAGGGTGTTCATGGAAGACATTGTTCAATTGCATGGGATACCGCAAAGAATCATTTCTGACAGAGATCCGATATTCACATCCACGTTATGGACATCTTTGTAGTGGTCCTTAGGGACTAAGTTGAAATTTTAGTTTTGCCTACCATCCTGAGACAGATGGTCAAACTGAGAGATTCAATCAAGTGCTTGAGGATATGCTCCACATGTATGTCATGGACCAACAATCTCGTTGGGAAGATTATCTGCACTTGGTCGAGTTTTCCTATAACAATGGTTATCATAGTTCGATCGGCATGGCTCCATTTCAGGCTTTATATGGTCACCCTTGTCATACCCCTTTGAGCTTGGATCGATTAGAGGATAGGGTTCTTATTGGACCTGAAATGCTTCAAGATATGGAGCGGCAGGTAACTCGCATCCGAGAGCATCTTGTAGCAACTCAAGACAGGCAGGAGAAGTATGTTGATGCACACAGAGTTGATCGGTATTTTGCAGTTGGTGATCGAGTGTTTCTATGAGTTCGTCCATAGAAGAGCCCTATTCATTATGTAAAGGGTTCTAAGCTTGCACCCCACTTTGTTGGGCCGTTTGAGGTGTTAGAATGAATTGGTCTTGTTTCCTATCACCTTGCTTTGCCACCCAGTCTGTCGCGGATTCATGATGTTTTTCATGTTTCAGTCCTTAGACCATATTTTCCTAATGTTACGTACTTTATTGGAATGCTCTATAGGTCGAGGATAGGAAGCTAGCTCTAGAGCCCGTGGCCATGCTGCAGCGCAGGAGACTCACCCTCAGAGGCAAGGATATTGAGCAGGTGCGGGTCCAGTGGGATCCCAATGACAAGACTTCAACAACATGGGAGGATGCCTCCCGTATCAAGGAATCCTATCCTTACCTGTTTACTGGCTTCTAGGAGTAAGTCGAGTTCATGGGGGGGAGGATGTAATACCCCTCATGTTGTTGTTGGGACTTATTATTTTTCTATGCTTTTGCTTGATACTTTGAGACTATGATAGTACTATTTATTGGTTGGTTTGGTGGATTGGTTAGTTTAGACTGATTGATGATTATGCTACTTCAGTTGATGACATTGATATTATGATATGACATTATGGTTACATTGGTTTGATGATGTTTAATTTGATTTGAATAGTATATTATGATGCACTGGATTAGTAATCATATTATGATGAATTGATGTGATCAGTTAGTTTAGAAATGTTATTTCATATTTGATATTGTAATTGTTAGTATAGTTTTGGTGAGAGGACAGTGTAGGACCACTCGTTTACGAATGCCCTAATACGGTGCAATTCCTTCTCATGATGTGATGTTTTGATTTTATATATATATATATGCATGTGGTACACACCTTGTTTGTATGCAAGAATTGCAAGTACAGAGTCTCGATTCCACCTGCTTCGGCAGGACAGGGCGAGCATCAAATTACCCAATGGGCATGAAGTTGAAACAGAGATGACAAGGAAGTCACCTCATCCCATGTTTTCCAAACCGTCTTGTCTTCTAGTATTGTGCGTCTTTGTAATACCCCTCATGTTATTGTTTGATTTTTGACATTCTCTGTGGTTTTGTTTGGCACATTGTGATTTTGTTGATACTGTTGATATTATGTTGTGGTAGCTTAGACTGTTACTATACTCTTATGATGCCATGGATATTGTGATGACATTTTATTATGATCGTTTGATGGAGTTATTTGGAATGCAGTAGACTATAGAATAGTAAATTATGATGTGATGCAAATTTATAATGCTTTAGATGATGATATGTTTTGGTGAGGGGACAGGTAGCATCACTCGTTCACGAGCGCCCTGCTACACTGCAAATCCTTCTCATAATGCTTTGTAATTGATTTTATGTATGTATATTGTATATCACCTTGTTGGATGCAGGCTTTGCAGGAATAAGACTCAATTCCACCTATTTCGATAGGTCTGGGCGAGCATTGAACCAACCCAACGGCAGGAAGTTGAATAAAGGTGACATGAAAGTAACTCCGTTCCAAGGTGTCAACAGTCTTGTATCTTCTTGGTTTGTGCGTCTTGGTCACATTCATTTGTGTGGTTGCATTGGTCTTTGTATGATATTGTGATTTTATGATTTGTCTACAGTGGTGAATGGTTTTATGTTGTGATTTAAATAATTAAGCAATTAATAAAATAAAACCATAGAATAATAAATAAATTAAAGCAATGGATAAATTTTAGTAGTAATGAAAATATTACATTTATTTTGTATCCTACAATGGTTGATTTTAGTTATCTAATAAAGTATTGTGGAGATGATGATTAAATAAAAGTTCATTGTTTTGTGGATTTAAATTTATTTAGTTTTAATCAAATGCATGAAAAATGAAAATGAAATATGAAAAAGGCAACAAAAGGAATTAAGGTTAAAAATTATTTTGATTTATTTCTTGAAATGTGACCTCTGGTGTTCACGGGAAGAGGAAATTGAAAGGGTTTCCTGGGCATGGATTTTAATAAGGGATTTTCTTTGTTTGAGGGGAGTTGTTGGAATTCTGGAGAAAAATTATTTTCAATACTGTATTCTTGTTCTATTTGCTGGAGAAATCAAAAAAAAGAAGGTTGGGTTTGAAGGAGAATTTGGGGAATCTGTTGCTGGGAACAATCGGCAGCAAGGAGTTGGTTCTGTGAGAGGGATTAAGCTTCTACAAATCTTCTCCAAACACAGGACGCCAGGTTCCTTTCTTTTCAATTAATTATTTTCTGTAGTATCAAATAAAATAGCAATTGTTTTCTCTGTGTATGAAATTTTCATAGGGTTGGAAATCAAACATTTGTGGAAGAAAATCTATTGGGGTTATTATTTAATCAATGAAAATTTAACCAGGGATTGGGGATTGTTATTTGTCAAAATAGAATTTCTTTAGGGATTCTGGGCTGTTGTTTATTGAAAAAGGATTTTATTTGAAATCTGGAAATGAGCAGTATTTCTGTTGTTTCGTTTCTCTTTTTTTTTTTTTTAAATATATATATGTTAAAGAGCAATTTCCTTCCAATTAATTTCTGGGATTATGATGATATTCTCGATATGCTTGTATGTTACAAAATATTTCTCCTGTTCAGAAAATAGTGATTATTTTCCCTGATTTCAAAATGTTCAGATTCCTGTATATATGTATATATATATATATGTATATGTATATATATATATGTATATATATATATTAGATATATATATATATATAAATATATATATACACATATATTTATACTTATGTAAAAATGTTGAATGAAAATCAAAATTTATTGAAACCCGTTGATTTATTGCGTCGGCACTGTTCATAGCAATTTTTGGGTTTTATATATATATATTGGGGGCTATGTGGTGGTCCGGCCTCGGCCGTACCCACCACCCTGCCACCGGTACCGTGTGACAGTCTACGGACTGTCCACGGCAGTCTGAAGGACTGACGTGAGCAGTCCGTAGACTGCCCACGGCCGGGCGTTATTCCCTGTGCCTTTTCGTTGGGATTAAAATTTCCCATTTGAAATTTTATGTGTTTAAACTTTATCTTAAAAAATGCGAATTCTATACTTTTATTTACTGTGCGGATTTTATTTTTATAAATATACGTATATATATATATGTATATATATATATATATATATTTATATTCGTGTATATATATATATATATATATATATATATTTATTAATTCATTTATTCAGAGTCCTCTGATTTAACTGTTGCAATATTATTTAAATTTGTAAAAAAATATATTCTATTTCTTTTTCTGGTTAAAATAAAGCAGAATCTGTTATAATGAAAATAATAGTAAAATAGAAAGAAATCTGTTCTTTTGTTACTGATTTGTTAAATTACAACTTTGAGAGGATAATGTTAGTAGAAAAATCAATTACGAATATATGACAGCATTGTTTATTTATTTCTGGTTTTAGTGTGAATATATTTTAGGAATAAAATTTATTATTGAATCTATTATGGAATTAAATAAGTTATTTCTTTTATTTTTATTCTTGAAATTAAGTCTTGTTGCATTGTTGGGTTTGGGACATTGTTAGTTCATTGATGAAGGAACCCGTTTGTGTTAACACTTTAGTCTTCCAGAGGATGATGATTTTGTTGAATTTATACCTTTTCATCTTGAGTTCTATTGAGTTATATTTTATTAATGAGGTGTACCGAATTACGAGATTATGTTATTGTATTTAATTTGCGAGATGGTTTATACCTTGGGTATTGCTTTTGTTGTTGTATTTTGATGTTCATGATTGGCATGGTACAACCCCTGTTTCCTTTTGGTTTTTTTGGATGGGTCTCTAGGGAGAGTGGCTCCTCATGGGGGCTGGCGCCCCGTTTAAGGGGAAGGGCTCAGGATAACCCACGAGTGAGTGAGTAAACAAGTGAAAACCTAAAAATTAACTTAGGAGGGTTGGGTAGTAATATCATTACAAGATTTAAAAATGGATGCCTCGTCTTCATTAGTGCTTCCGCAGACTAATGGAAGGCTGAGAAGGCCATGGTCGGCAAGGTCATGACCTCGTCCTCACGAGAGGTTTATGGCTCCGCATTAGTCACCCTATGGACTGGCGCCTCCAGTTGGGAGGAAGAGCACAAGACAGCCATAGATGCAACCAGTGCCTCCAGTTGGGAGGAAGAGCACAGGACAGCCCATGTAGGACTATGCGATGACACTCTCCCCTAGTTGCCCATGTGTTTTACTTTATTGAGTTCCTCTGGAAGTAGGTTATGGGAGTTGGTTTAGATTGTTGTTTGAATTGATTTAAATTGATTTATGATTATTGTTTTGATACATCTTTAGTATGCGTTGTATGATCTCATTTATATTTGATTTACGATCTTGCATCTTTATAATATTGTGATATGATGTTATTGGTTGCTCATTTTAATTGGTGTATTGTGTTATGGATCTATGTTGGTACTTTTTGTATGGTTGTACTTTTGTTGTCAGCCTTGGTCAGAGTTACTTCTCTGTCACCTCTTAGCACGGGGGTGGTCAGGTGGAACGTGCTCCGCACACCGTTGGGTTCCCCATCAGCGTTCATTGGCTTCAGTCTCATCCAGTTGAAGATTTGTTCCAAATGATCTTCTTGTATTTTGATAATCTTGTATATTGTATTCATCCCACATGATTGGGAATACATGATGTAACTATATTGATATGATGTAAAATTTGAAAGATGTTGTAATGTAGTTATCAACTTTGTAACTTTATTTGGTTATGTGATTTCTCATGGTTTTATCTTGTGATGGAATCTATGTATATATATATATATCTAATGTTGTCTTCATTAGTTCCTTTTGATATCTTATAAGTTGATGTCTAGCAATGTCTTTTTCGATGTGACCTCATGTGCCCCAAAGAACATAGTCGATTTTATTATTTGTGTTTAAATGGAATGAAGTATATGAGTATGTATATGATCATTTAATATTTGGTATGTTGATTATTTATCTTTCTTTAAAAATATATATATATTTGCGTTCTTTATTTGTTTTGTTCTTTGGGGCTTGCACGGCGGGCATTACAGTCTTTGAATTTTGTCATCTTTGCATTTTATTTTAGTAGCTTCTGTGAGTGTACCTTTGGTATTTATTTTACATTGTTGTTTTCTATGATGTAATTTAAATAATTGAATGATGTTAATTAATGGGTGGAATAGTTTGTATTAAAATATATGTCATGTGATTTATTTAAAAGTGTAAATTAAATTATTTAAAATTAGTATTTTGATAATTTAATTAAATAAGCATGTTGAGGATAATTATGAAATAAATTAATTAAAGATATTAAATTGTGTGAATTACAAGTAAAGCTTGCAAAATCATAATTAAAACAAAAAGTGTTTGAAATGGGAAAAAAATCAATAAAAGAAAGAAAATATGAAAAGGACCAATGTGTGTTGAGTTTTGGCTGTAAAACTGGGAAATAAAATTAGAAAATTTCTTTTAATTTTGATTTATGGGTTTTCGAAAAAGAAGAGGACATAATTTTATTTAATAGCAAAATTGTGAGTTTTTCATTCACGGGAAAATTTTGACAGAAGTTACACAAACATAATAGTTCTGAAATATTGGATCCTCTGGGGTTTTCTGGTTAATTGTTTCACTTTTTTTTCATTGTTCTGAGGAGGTTCTTTTGAATTGAATATTAAATAGAAATTTGAACAAAGAAATCAGGTGGAGGAATTCTAAAGAATGAATGAGAGTTCATCAAAAAGGCTATCTAGATCAAGCAAAGCTTCATCAAATTTCCAACAGCGCAGGGCTCCAGGTTCCATTTCTTTACTTCTTTAGTTGTCTAATTCAAAAGAAAAATAAAAATAAATAAATGTGTTGCTCTGAAAGAAAAAAATTCTTAGGGGGTTCTAGAAATCCTTCTAGTTTGCAAGCAAATGGAAGAAATTAAGTTGGGTTTCTAAAATGTTCTGTGTTTTTTTTTTACCATTTGACTATAAAAAAATTTATTGTTTGAATCTCTAAAAATGTTCATTATGTTGCTAAATGGGTTTTGTTTCTTTTGAGAATATATATATATATATATATATATATATATATATATATATATATATATATATATATCTGTATATATTTCTTGGGTCCTTTTGTATCTTATTCTAAGATATTAATGCATATATACATATATATATTTATATATATATACAAAATCATGTATATACATATATATATATTTTTGAAGTGAAGTTAATTATACTTTTCAAAATTATTGTTGGGCCTGTGATTTTAAAAACAAATAAATAAAAATTTAGAATGGCCGAAGTTTTGCTAGGAGGGTCGGCCTTAGCTGTACCCTTTCCCAACCCCCTTCCTGGTGCACACGGCAACCCTCAAGACTGTTGCAGCATTCCAAAGGACATCGTGCGCACAGTTTTAGCATATGGTTGTTTTATTAAAAAAAAATTAATGTGATTTATATATATATATATATAATTTTCATGTAATTGCTCTGGATTTATTCTAAATTTGGGGACTATTGATAAATAATTAAATAAAACAAAAAATTAGTTTTACATATTATATATATGTAGGCGAAGATATATTGATTATTGTAAGGCATGGAATATAAAATATAAATGTGAAATATACTGTTTTCTTTTATAATGGTGAAATGATGAATTTCAACTCTGATGGTTAATGGAAAATAAAACTAAATTATTTATTTATGTCTAAAATTATTTTTGAATTTCTTTATTTTAAAATTTTATTGCGAAAGTAGAGGTTTTTGCAATGGATTAAAAGAATTTTTTTCTTTCATTGTGCAAAAGTGTTACGTTGATTTGAGTTGAGATCTTGAGAACTTGTTGGGAATTCTTTTATAGTTACATTTTTGTTTCGATATTTTGATGTGGGAACCCTGGTTGTTTTAGGAACCCACTTAGGGAGGTTGTAGACTTCTAGAGGCTTGAGTTGTTTGACAGTGAATGTTCTTTCTCTTTAGGTGCCCCTGATGTGGCAAGTGTTTTGGTATCATTATTTTGAAAGGGTTGTACGAGTTTTTGTTACGAGTCTAATTATGTTTTTTAGCAAGATGGGTAATTCCCCGTATGTCATTGGTTAAGATTTAATGTCTTGTTCTTTACGGTACAACCCTTGCTTTGATTTGGTTATGTTTTGGGTATCAAGGAGAGTGGCTCTTCGTGGGGGTTAGCGCCTCAAAAGGAGGAAGGACTCAGGATAACCCACGTAAGAGTAGATTAACAAGTGAAAACCTAATAATAGAACTTAGGGGGATGGGTAGTAAAAACATATAAGATAATCTTGGATACCTCATCTATGTGTTAGGGCTATCGCAAACTAATGATAGACTAAGAAGGTCGTGGTCAGAAAAGTCGTAACCTCATCCTCAGGAGAGGTTAACGGCTCTGCATGAGTCACCTTATGGGGTCGGTGCCTCAAGTAGGAGGAAGGGCCAAGATAACCATAGATGGGGGTCAGCGCCTCAAGTTGGAGGAAGGGCCAGGATAACCCATGTAGGCTATGCGATGACACTCTCCACTAGATGCCCCTATGCTTGTTTTCTTGATTGCCTCTGGAAGTGTATTATGATTGCCTCTTTGGTTTACTTGGTAGGTGGTTAATGGTTATTGCTATGGATTATTTGTGATGTGTTTTATGGATTTATGATTATTATGCTTGACTCTTGGGTGTTGGCGTTTATGTTCTATGTAATCTTTGATGTTGCTATTAGAGTTATTGTACTATGTTATTCTTTATTGGAGTTGTTTTATGGCATTCATGGTCGTGATTACTTCCTTGTCACCTCTGAGCATGGGGGGTGAGTTATTTATAAACCATGCGGTCGGGTGGAATGTGCTCTGCACCGGTTGGGTTCCCCATCAACGTTCATTCTTCACAGTGTTCTTCAGATGGAACTTGTACCAATTATTCATCTTGTGTTTTGGGAATTATTTGTACTATGTATTTATCCCACATATATGGGAGATTTCATTGTATTCATTTATTGAGAACATGTAATGTATTAAACGATGATGTGTTGTATATGAACCTTTGTAACCATTCAATTTATGGTATTCATTGTGGTTGTATCATGTAATGTATTTATACGTATACTTATGGATACATGGATGTTACCTTTGTAAATGGATATTGTAATGTTTATGTTGGATGTAAGATTTATTAAGTTACTTAGCTTTATTTTATATCCTTCGTTATGGATTTGTTATGCGATGTGACCTTGCGTGCCCCAAAGGACTCGATATTTATGATGATAATGTGCAATGTAAATATGTTTTAATGTTTTGTTACATGTTTACTTTGTATTATTTAAAAAAAAATGTGTGCAATGTTTTGTCCTTTGGGGTTTGCACGACGGGCATTACATCTAGTAAATATGATGTTGATGTTATTTTTATCATTGCACATTAAATCTATGTATTTGATGAGTTTATAAATCTGCAAATAACAAGATAAGTTAGATATGAAATGAGAGAATTGATCTCATGTCTATAATTAATGTTTATCTTTAGAGAGTACAAAGGAACCAAGTCTTGTGTAAAGCCCATGAAATATATTATTTCTATTATTTGGTTACATGGTGGCTTAATCTAATTGATCATATTGCTAATATTCAATAGCAATAAAGATATTGCAAATGTATGAGTCAAATGTTATCATGGGATCTTGATTTAAATACTAAGGGATTAATGTTCAATACTTTAGTGGTTAATGTTATGTGGTCATGTGACAAGCATGTGACTATTTTGGTTGATCATGTGTTGTATTAAATGACATCTAAATATAAATCATTCTTTTAAAATATAAATACCAAGCACCACTTGTGGAGATGAGAAGTGACAAGGATAGAACAAACATTACATGTCACACAAAGATGAGTTAAGGTATATATGACCATGTCAAATTTGGGTGGCATGTAATATAAGAAAGTAATGGAAGATCAAATTTTAGAAAGAGAAGTATGCAAATAACTAGCATGTGACATAACCCATGAAGGAAGATGAAATTTTCAACCAAAGAAGTGCATGATCAAAGCTAGATGTTATAAGTGTTTTGTCATGCCTAAAATTTTCGCAAGAAAAAAAAAACCCAACAATTTTTTTTAAAAGCCATACATTGCGCTACTTAACCACTCCTAGTATTTTAGGGGTACACTAACCATGATATACATTGGGTTAAAGGGGAGTTACTACAATTAGTCCTACAAACAATTTTAACTTTTATTAAGCGGCCATCAATTAATCGGTATACAATTGATACAATATTGTTATCATTAAGTTAAAACAACAAGCAAAGATTACACTATCCTTTGACTTACCATTAATATTACTATTATCCTCCTTATTGACTTTATGTCCATTATTCATTAGTTACTTGCTAATGGATTTATGATTAAACCTAGATATCAATTTTGTTATTAAAGCAATAATATGACCATAATTAAATTGATAATAATAAACATTAAAATTAAACACTATCTTTGTTAGACTTCATTAAATAGTAATATTGACAATAGATAATAGACTCAATCATGATCTGAAATTAAAACGATAGTAATAATGTTTAAACTCCACTACTATTAATCATATTATTATCATTAAATAAAGCAACAATAATACTATTAACCTCAATATTAATACAAATATTATTTAAATTCCCAACCAATCCTTACTCATCATTTAATGGAACATTAATTTAACCAATAGTCCCAAATACTTTTTTTTTTATAATATATCACCTCAAAATTTAAGTTATATAGGATATGTATTAATTACTAAATCTTCATTCTATTTTCTCATTTATTATTATTATTATTATTAACTTAATTATTTAAAATTATACACCTACTCTATCAAATAAATTTACAAGCTATAAAATTAAGAAATAAGGATTACAAATATATTTTAATTTTGTTTTTTTTTAACATAATCTCTATTCTATTTCCTCACAAATTTAATTACTAAATATCCATTGTGTTTACTCCTAAAGTGAATTACTAAATCTTTATTTTATTTACTCATAAAAATTACAAAATCTTCATTTTATTTACTCATAAAAATTACTAAATCTTTATTCTATTTACTAATAAGGTCAATTACAAAATCTTTATTTTATTGACCCATGAAGTTACTAAACCTCCATTTTATTTACTAAGGTAAAATTAAGAAATAAATATAATTTAATTATTTTACATATACATATTATCTTTGAAACCGAAATATTAATAGCACTACTTTATTCACCGTTTAATCTAATAACAATTATTGAAGTTGAATGAGAAACTGACCTGAAGCAGCCGGAAATATAATGGGCCTGTTTTGTGATTTAAAGAATGGCATAGCATCATTTTACCCAATGGTGATGAATAATGAATATCAATCATTTTACATATTATTGCTTCCAAAATAATTATTGCCTCGATTTACAGGCGCATATTTTATTGAGTGAACCAAATTATTGTTTAAGATTTTGGCATTGTTTGCTCCGCGAGTTATACCGCTCAATTCCGTTGATAATATTATGATGCGTGATTCAAATTGACCAGGCATTTACTAATGAATTTAAGTCCGAATTCCTTAATATCGTGTATATATTTTATTTATTTATTTGCCCATTATTTATTGAGTTTTAATTTCGTTTGAAGTCTATTTTGAAAAAAAATAAATGAGAGGAGCCCAACTTTGACAGGCACCACAAGGACATAAGGGCGAATGACTAAATGGTTTAAACCTAACTTTAAGAGAGCTCGAGCAGACTTCAAGAGGCATAGGAAGATAGCACAGGTGGATGAAAATGGCAGCAACCCCTTTGAGAATTCGTCCAGGTTAGAAGGCGTTTACATCAGGAGTTGCACAGCTGCAGTAGTAGCTTCTATTTTATTTCATTTTTATTTATTTTTTTCTATTGGGAGGTGCAGATCTAAGAGACTCTTCTTTCCTTTTTACTCAGCTATGTCTGCAACTCATTGTATGCACACTCCCAAATTTTTGGTTCATTTATTTATTGTTTGCAGGTAAGGAAATTTTGCAGAAGAAACCCTCTAATACAAAATTTGAAAGGGGTCCCTGATGAAAAGAAGAGCCAACTGTACCAGAAAAGAGGAAAGAATTTTTCTTATTGAAAATTATGTGTATATTTTTATTTTTATATAGACAGAGGGTTTTATCCATTTATGTGTATACTATGTTTATCCACAGGCAACTATATGTTATTCCAGCAAATATAAATTAGAAATTTTAAAATTTATTTTTGATTTCAATTTTTGTTTGAAATATATGTTTGCTTATAATATATATATTTACTTCTTCACTTATTTATCTATTTATTATTATTTTTTTTATTTCATATTCTTGCAAAACTAATCACTTGCACTATATATATGTGTGTGTGTGTGTGTGTGTGTGAATAAATTAAACATCATATCTATTTACAAGCATAAATATATGCTTATATACTTCTTCCCATATTTTAAAACTATTATTTTTATTTAATGCAGCATATTGTTCATATATATGCATAGCACAGTAACTACTCCTATTTTCATGTTGCAGGAAACGAAACTACTATTTTTATTTGATCACTATTTAATTTATTTTGCTACAGATACATTTGTTATATATATATATATATATATATATATCAAAATTTTAAACTTAAAAACAAATTACTATTCTATTAGCAGCAATTTTTATTTAAAAACATATTGTTGTTTTATCTATCAGTAGGCTGCAATAAAATATATATATAAAGAAATATCATATTTTATATATTATATATTTTCTTAAATATATATTCATTTAATATATAATGTATATATTATTAAAAAGAATGAAACATTTAGAAAATATATACACATATAATAATATTGTGGTATTAAAAATATTTATTGAGTCAAAAGAATATTTTAACTATTTCTTTTGCATATTTATAAATTGTTTATTTAGACTCACAATAGGGGTTTTGGAGGGCTATAAGGAAAGTCATTTTTTTTTTTTTTGGCATGCTTTATCCCTAAGCTTATACTTATTTGCTTTATCCCTAAGCTTATACTTATTTCCTTGTTTTATTTTCATTAATATTTTGTAGAGAAGAGACAAATATCCTTGAGAGCATTAAAATGAACTTATAATAAAACCGATATTTTCATTTGTGCAACTTTAATTGGATATCTCTCTTTCATAATATGCATCTTAAATAAACATATTTATCTCTTTATACATCATCTTAAAAGAAAGCTTTCCCCTTTGTTCCAAGTTACTAAATATCTATCTACCTTGTGTAGCTAATAAATTCAAATTTTCATTCAAAGACAAGCCTAAGAATACAATAGTATCCAAGCCAAGGAAAAGAACTTTCCCTTTTTCAATAAACCAAATATCTTTAATTCAAAATGACTTGGATTTCCATCTTCAAAATATCAATATGGGACTTCAAAGAATAATCAACTAACACATCTTTCTCTATTTCATGGTTATTTTCATTTTTAACAAGATACAAAAGTCCACACATTAAGCTTGCATTACTACATTAATAACTATGCAATAAATGATTTAAATGATTTACAAGCCAATGAATAAACCTTGCTCTTAATGATCTTTCATTTCACAATAAGGCACTTGTCATCAATATTGCAACAATATATAAGAATACAATGGATAAAACACAAAAGAATGAGGCTTGCTCACCACCCTACCTTAATGGCGTCATGGAGCCTCGTGGGCTCTAGCCATACCCCCGAGCAAGAAATACATTATACACCATTGTAATTCAATGGTGAGAGCTTAGTGCTATAACAAGCTTGCTCATTATACAACACATTACTCTAATATATCCCTTAAACAATCTTACTTATGATTCAATGCATAGATCAAGCTATCTCTACCAATACTAAGAATAAGAAATGGAAAAAGACTTATCTCTCTACAAGCTGCTCTCCTTTGAACTCCTATTCTTCCATCCTTGACTCTCTCCTTCTTTTCTTCACTTCACAAGTTCTCCAAAAGGAGAAGTGGGCAATGCCCAAATCTTCCCTCTTCTTGAGATATATAGGAATCCTCCAAACCTACACTCTTTCCCACAAGTGCTCACACATGTGTGAGTCTTGTGCCAATTACAAGAACTTTTGGGGAGTGGGAAGTTGAGAGTGACAAGTCACTTTTTCCAAGCCCCAACACTTTTTGAATTCGTCACATTCATGAATGTGGACTTTTGAGGGGTCTTTTCACACTCCAAGGACAAGTTCACATATCAAAAAGGTTCCAAACCCATAGGTATAGGTCCTAGGGGTCTATTCTTGTTCAAAAACCAAGGAAATTGACTCAATAATCCCTTTTAAAAACCCACAAAAGAATCCATACGAGTTTTGATCTTGACCAAGGGTTCCAACCCCAACCAAACTCACATCACATGACCTACAATTGGATTCTACTCAAACATAATCAACCAATCAATAATAAAACCTCAAACCCTTCTAAGTCAAATAGGGCTACACTTAGAACTTCCCAAAGATGTATCTAATTTGATTCCAATATTTATCCATCCTCCTATTTGCATATTTGATTCCTTAGCCCTCCAATACATTTACTCTACTTGCTTTTAGCTCTCGGATGGAGATAAATTTATATCCTCAACAAGAAGTCTTTTGATTTGCACTTGATGGTTATCCCTTCTCATGCTAGCACCGTTATCTTCTCGACCTTTAATGTTAATCCCACATCGACTCATTTAATTTCCTGCACAACATAATCAAGCACAGTTAGACATATTAATAAACAACATTAATTGTAAATCGAATCTTTGTAACTTTATTCATGAATCATTTACATAGCTAATTACACTTCCAATGTAATACGACACAACAATTATCTTATTTCAGATTCATCTTATAAGTTTGAATCTCATACAATAATTCTCATGCACATACATCTTCATTAAGTAAAATAATAGTGATATAACATAACGTAAAACTATAAGGTTACTGTTAGACAATTCATATCGCTTGCAATATATCTAACCATCTATTTAGGAGGAATATATAACACTTTAAGATTGTATTAGTCACATGCAAAGAGAGGCCTTACATGTTTCTTGTGATATTTAGGTTTGAGAAGAGTATGATGTTTCCTTATCTAGTATTAAAGTTGAGTATATTAGTTCATCAAAAGTATCCCTGGAAGCTATGTGGCTTGCAAAATTGATGGAAGATCTACATCAATCACAAAAACATCCAACAATAATATTTTGTGACAATCAAAGAATAATTCAACTGTAAAATATTCTAATCTATCATACTAGTTCAAAGCATACTAAAGTACATCATCATTTTATTTGCAATTTAATTCAAAAAATAAAATAGAACTAAAATATTGTAGAACTGAATATCAAATTATAGATATATTTATCCAATTCTATCAATATATATATATATATATATATATTGAAATATGTTATATGTATATCATAAATGTACCTCAACCATAAAAAAAGACATTGAAAATAATGTTGTTCAGCACAGACCAAAATTCCACTTGAGTTAGTCAACTTCAATATTACAACCAAGAAGCATGGTTGCTATATATGCGCAAACACTCAATATCAATGGGAAGCCAACAACGGCCTTATGGACAATGTAAGGTGGAGAAAGTGATGGTTCACGCACCGCACGTCAAGGTAACCATTATACCTCGCGATATCTCAATGGGGCCATTTACACCAACTATTCAAAGGAGGATATCCGTGGTTGGCTTTCACTATAATAGTCTGCCTTAAGAATACCAAAGGTGGTACCGCCAAAACTAGAAATAACACATTGAACAGAGCACACAATTATATGAACAAGAAAACTCCTATGCACTCTACAGAAGCCCTTGCTCTAGTTTTCCTATAAAAAAATCCTCTCCACGCCACACATGACCTTTGCTCTCCTTTTCCTATAAATACAAAGAGAGTGTGATGGGGGAGAGGGGGGGAGAGGAGCAAAAAAATGATTCAACTCCCACACATAAATAGGCTGCCCATTTGGCTTTTTGTTTTCACCTTGGCTCCTATCACATTTTGTATGTGGAGAGGAGGGCAAAGAGCTCTTGCACATAAATAGGCAGTCCATTTGGCTTTTTGTTTTCACCGTGGGTCCTATCACATTTTGTATGTGAAGAGGGGGAAAGGAGGAGAGGATGAGGGAAAAAAAAAGGATTGAGCTCCTACACATAAGTAGGCTTTTTGTTTTCATCGTGGGTCCTACAAAATTTTGTATGTGGAGAGGAAGGAGAGGGAAAATGTTTGAATTAAAAAAAAAAAAATTTATAATTGCTTTGTTCAATATGAAATTAAATAAATTATTTTTTCTAATTGTTCAATGATGTATTGAAATACCTAGAATCTAAGGTTGGTTCTAGAATAAAAAGATTAATGGATGTGCTTTGTGAAATAATGAATTGTGTAGACTCAAATTGAGGCCACAAGGGCAACCTTGAATCTTTTAAGAGTGAGCATAACATTTGAATCTTAGGAAATTTTGTACCTTTATATAAGGGTTCACGTATTCCTATATCAACAAAAAAAATTTGGCAATGGTGAAAAGCATCATTGAAACTTATTGTGGTGGTGATATGGTAATGTGTGGAATCTTTGATATTTCTTCAATTGAAATCAAGTCTTATTAATTTTTTTAATGATTTTTTTGATAAGTTGGAAGACACACTGAGAACCTTATGAAATGGATGTATAACATAAGTTAACAATGATGTGTTTTAATGATGTAATGAGTATTTGAGGCGTGATGTAATGGATTCTTGAGACAAAGTGCAATGAATGCCTCAATCGTGAATTAAGAGCATGAAAGCATGAGTTTTGATATTGTTGATGCAAGAAATAATATTATTATTGTGACTAATGCAAAGATAGAGACATGCTAGATGTTTTCCAAGATTCTCTATATATTAATATATCACATGATGAAGGGTAATGGTCAACAATCTTGCACCTAAGAAATGTTCTTGGGGTGATGTTCTTTTATACAAATGTACAATTTGAGCTTTTTGGTACACATGTCAAGTAATGATAACATCAAGCTTAACCGACTTGAGGCTACAATGGATTCGATTTGAATGATTAATCTTTTATGCAACAACCACCAAGATTTGACAAACATTGTAAATAATGTCTAGTTTGCAAGTTCAAATTTTTTAATTTATGGTCTAAAACATGCTCTGAGAGCTTGCTATTAAAAATGGATGTGTATTTTTTTATCAATGGATGGAAATGAGCAAATCAAATCCTAGTCTATATGTCTTAAATTGTAATGATCATCTACCTATCAATATTGATGATTTGATTACTGCTAGTAGCATTTTTAAAACTATTTTACTCGTAAAAAAAATTGAAATAAACATTTGATATAATAAATTTGGGATTAATGCATAATTTTTTCAGGATACAAGTTTGGAAAGAAGGAAGAATATTACTTTCTTAGTATAAATATGAATTGGATGTGCTTAAGAAATTTGAAATACTTGATTGCAAACTAGAATTTACATCATTTTATATCATAATAAAACCTAGCACGCTAGATTTTATTTTGAGAAAATTGATAGTACTTTATATCAACAATTAGTGGGTAATCTTTTATATCTTACAATATCTAGACTAAACATTGCATAGGTATTCAAATTTAATTTTAGTTATATGTTAGCTCCTTGTGTTGATTATTGGATAAAATAAAAGAGAATATTGTGGTACATTTGAGGAACACGTCAACTTGGAATTGAATATAAAAAAATTGGAGATCCTAATTTACTAGGAATAGTAAAAAAACAATCTAGTGTTTCCTTATCTAGTATTGAATATGAGTGTATTTTTTCATCAAAATAATCCTAGGAAGCTATATGACTTAGAAAATTGATTGAAGATATACACCAGTCACAAAAACGTCCAACAGTGATATTATGTGATAAACAAAGCACAATTCATCTAGGAAAAAAATCAAATCCATGTCATGCTAATTCAAAGCATATTGAAGTATGTCATTAGTTTGTACAAGATTTAATTCACATAATATAATAGTGCTAAAATATAATAGAAATAAAGATGAAGTTGTAGATACATTCACCAAAACTCTATCTCAAACGAAAAATTCAAAAAATTGGGATATGTTTATCTCAAACAAAAAAAATTAAAATTTTGAGATAAGTTTATCTCATAAATGTACCTCAACATTTGGGGAGGATGTTGAAAATAAATTTGGTCATTATAGACCAAAAAATTGCTCACAACTATTCATATGTTGAAAATAATGTTAGTTAGCATAGGTCATCTATCGAGCATAGCCACTTATCGCCACTCATCATCAACATTCATAATTTTTTTCAACCAACTATTATGATTAATCTATCATGTAGGAAATGCAGTTTGTTAACTTTGTTAATGTATTTACATTCTAGGATGGCGCGCGTCTGCTTTTCCTATCGAGCTAGGGCGTCCGAGCCCTAGCTCCTTCCTTGCTCTCTGCTACTATTGCATTTGGAGGGGGGTCTGTTTGTGCTTTGTGGGGGGCGCAGGGTGCCGTTTCTTTTTTCCTTTGCTTCTTTCCTTCTCTGCATGCGTGTGAGGGCTGCTCACAGTTTTTTGCGGCGTAGTTGGTGTTGTTGGGAGCTGCGGGAGTCTTGTGTGGAGCGGCCCTTTGGGCCTGGTTTTCCACCCTTGTGCGTCCTCTTTTTAGAGGCGCCTCCTCTGTGCTCTGCTTGCGTTGATTGGTGCATGTGGGCTAGGGTTCTTGATACCCTTGTTTTGTTTTTTAATTTTTGGGGGTTTGTATGCTTGCTGTGGCTTGGGCCAAATGTCGTCTGGGGAGACCTCGGGTGCTTGCCCGAAAATGGACTTTCGTTCAGCAATTGGCATGAAGTCTCCTACGCATGCTTCAAAAGTTTTCAATAATAATTTGTATTTGTCGGAATCAGGGCCAGATGGAGTGGGATCGTCTAGTGGGGCTCGGATCACGAAAATCAATGGTTGCTTGGAACATTGCAAGGAGAGGCCGAAACTGGTCATCCCATTGGAGATGGTTGCGGAGGATATTGACTATTATTCGAGGCACTCTTTTTACTGCAAATTTTTGGGTATGCGGATATCGATGCAATTTTTAGAGTCTTGGGCCCGACGGACTTGGATGCCAGAGGGTGAGATGGATATAAAGCTTCTGGAAAATAATTATTTCATGGTTACCTTTGATTGCATGGCGGATCGCAACAAGGTTTTTGAAGGGGGTCCCTATTTCTATAACCAGGTGGGGTTGTTTATTAAACCGTGGCATGCTAGTTTTAACCCTACTGAGGAGCTTTCGACTCGAGTCCCGGTGTGGGTCCGTCTTCCGCGATTTCCTGTGGAATGTTGGCGGGATGATGTTTTGCATTTGTTGGGGTCGATGCTCAGAAAGCCAGTTGGTTCTTCACAACAGACTCAATTTAAAAAGGTGATAACTTTTGCTCGTATCTGTGTAGAAATTGACTTAAGCAAGCCACTACCAAATTCTTTGGATATGTCTGTGGGTCCTTATTCTTGGGTGCAGTCGTTAGATTATGAAACTCTTCCATTTCGATGTCGTCTCTGCCATGAGTATGGTCACCTTCAGCAAAGATTCCCAAGGGCTAGGCCTGTGGAGCCTCATATTTCTCAACCTACTCACAACCCACCTAGGGAAGATAAGGGAAAGAATCCCATTCCCGGGGATGGGGTTGATCCAGATGGTTTTGCCCCTGTTAGGAATCATAATAGAAATCGAGGTCAAAAGAGGACCTTGAATGAAAGACAAGATGAAGATTGTTTTAATAGATTCGAGGTTTTGGAGGATCTTGGCCAGCAGGAAGTGAATCCGAGCTTGGTGAACTTGGATCAGGGTATTGTGTGTTTTGGGCAGGAGGATCCTCTTTTTGGGGTTTCTCAGGATACACATGATTTTGGAGCTGTGCAAATGGTAACCGACCTCCAAATGGATGTCCAGGTGGAGCCGGTGTCTACTATGGAAATGAAGAAGAGTGGGGGAGACAACTCTACTCTGGCTTTACATGCAAGCTCAGATGCAGGAAAGAATTTCAAGTCTTCCCCTTCTCCTTTGGGTCTACATCAAAAGGATCTCAAAAAAGGGTTGGGGGAGAAATCTTCAAAGCTTGGTAGGAAAAGGATTTGGAAAAGATTAAGTTAGCTGGGGAAACTCTTATGGAGTCAGGGTCGGTTAAGACTTTGGATTCACACTTCTCAAGCTCTTTGAAATGATTGTTCTATCATGGAATGCAAGGGGCTTGAACAGCAGCCCTCGACAAAAGGTTGTTCATGAATTGGTTAGAAGTCAATCTCCTGATGTTTTATTCCTACAGGAGACTAAGTTATCTGTTGAATGCATGCTTGGTTTAACTCCTAAGTTGTGGAGAAGTGGTGAGTGCCAATGCATTGGTGCTCAAGGGTCTGCGGGTGGAGTTGCTTGCCTTTGGAATCCGCGGAAGATCCGCCCTCTTTGGTGGATGTCCAGCAAGTCCTCTATCTCGATGATTGCCTCTTGCTTTGAGACTGGGGAATCTATCCTCCTCACTAATATCTATGCGCCTATTGATATTCAGGGTAAGCAACTTTTGTGGGCTCATATTCAATTTGTCCGGAGTATGGTGCCTTTTTATCCTTGGATTATGGCTGGGGACTTCAATGCTATCTCTGAGTTGGCTGAGAAGCAGGGTGGTATTGCAAGGTTGGAGCCTTCTGCGTTGCTTCTATAGGACAATATTTCTGCTTTGAATCTTGTTGATGTTAAGCCTAATAATGGGCTTTTCACTTGGAGCAATCGAAGGCTTGGGGATCAGTGCATTTCTGAAAGACTTGATCGGTTTCTAGTGTCCTATTTTTGGGTTGGTGGCTTGTGGTCTTCTAGCTCAGAAATTTTGGATTGGAGGGGGTCCGACCATTGGCCTATCAAGCTTGTTGTTTCTTCAGTTCGTGTGCCTCGATCGCCCCCTTTTAAGTTCCAACTAATGTGGCTACGTGAACCCTCCCTTCATGAGTATATGGCAAAATGGTGGAGAAATGGTAGACCCGCTTTTGGTACGGCAATTTATACTTTTGCTAAGCTTCTCCAATTTGTTAAATATCGGCTTAAGCGTTGGAACCGACAGTGCTTTGGGAATATTTTTCAAGCCAAGTTTGCTGCCCAAGCTGAGTTGAATAGTATTACAAGGGTGATCAGGGAGGATGGTGTGACTGCTAAATTCCTTCAAGAGGAGGCCAAGGCATTGAAAGTTCTTGAGGAGTGTGAATTGCGTGAAGAGATCTATTGGAAGCAAAAGGCATGAATTGAATGGCTTCAGGAGGGAGATAGGAATACTGCCTTCTTCAATTCTGTCAAAGCCAAGCGACATGGGAATTCAATTTATGTTCTGGTGAAAGACACTGGTGAGTCTCTTTCCTCTTTTAAGGATATTTCGGGTGAAGCAGTACAATATTTTGATTCTTTATTCAGGGAGGACCCCCAGGGGGATCCTGACGTGGAGGCTCATGTTCTGTCTTGCATCCCATCGTTGGTTACTAGGGAGATGAATGAGCATCTTATGAGTGATATCTCGATGGATGAACTTGAGGGAACGGTGTTCCAGATGAAGAAAGGGAAAGCTCCTGGCCCTGATGGCTTTCTAGTGGAGTTCTTTCAAGATTTCTGGGATATTATCAAGCTGGACTTATTGGCGGTTGTCCAGGAATCTCAAATGAACAAGCAAATGTTACGGGCTTTGAATTCTACCTTCTTAGCTCTTATCCCCAAATGTGATGGGGCAGACAGGTTAAACCAATTTAGGCCCATTTCTCTTTGTAATGTGATTTATAAAATTATCTCTAAAATAATTGCGGATAGGCTGAAAAGATGGCTCAAAGTGCTGATCTCTGAGGAGCAAAGTGGTTTTGTGGTGGGCAGAAAAATTCTGGATGGGGTGGTTATAGCTACGGAAACCATTCATTCTATGGCCATCTCCAATTATAAGGCAATGTTCATCAAGCTGGACATGGCGAAGGCTTATGACAGAGTTGGCTGGGCCTTTCTTCGGAAGATCCTTGGGGCTTTTGGTTTTGGGGATGAGTGGATCCAATGGGTCATGAGTTGTGTTACTTCAGTTTCCTTCTCTGTTTTGATTAATGGTGAGCCCTCAGAGCTATTTTGTGCTTCCCGGGGTCTGCAACAAGGTGACCCAGTTTCTCCGTATTTGTTCTTGCTTCTTGTTGAAGGTCTCGGTCGATTGTTGAAAAGGAATGTTGAGATGGGTCTCATTCAGGGGTGGCGATGGGGAGGTAATATTTCCCCATAGTCTCATTTGCAGTTTGTGGATGATACTGCGCTGATGGGAATGGCTACAATCAGGGAGGCTACAAACTTGCGTGCAGTGCTCGATGTTTATCTTCTTGCCTTGGGTCAACTAATTAATGAAGATAAGTCCTCAATCTTCTTCTTCAATACTTCTGGTCCTATCCAAAGGAGGATTGCTAATATCCTAAGGTTTCAGATTGGGTCCCTTCCTTTGACCTATCTTGGTATTCCTATCTTTGTCAAAAGGATGCCCAGGGCTTCTTGGCAGAGCATTTTGGATAAGTTTCGGACAAAGGTTAGTCATTGGACCCACAATTGGTTGTCCTTTGCTGGTAGGGTTCAACTGATCAAGTCTGTGGTTCAGGCTCTCCCCATTTATAGATGTATGCTCCAGGTGGCCCCGGTTGGTTTTGTTCAAGATCTTGATGCTTTAACCAGACAATTTCTTTGGGCTGGTAATTTATTATCCTCCAAGTGGAGTTTGGTTAGATGGGAGGTTATTTGTAGCCCGAAGCACTGTGGCGGTCTTGGATTAAGGCAGTCTTCTTTGTCTGGGATAGCGCTTGCTGCTAAATTGTTTTGGAGGTGGTGTGTGGAGCAGGATCAGACCTGGGCCAGGATTTTGTCCCACAAATATTTCCCAGGGATACCTCATGTAGACATTCCTCGCTATCCCTTGGTGGGGAAAGGTTCGGTTATTTGGGGTACCCTCAAGAAAGGGGCTACTCTTGTCAAGGATGGTTTGTTCTGGACATGCAAAGGTGGGCTAGAGGCTCACTTCTGGTTGGATTCTTGGGATGGATTTCCCCCTATTGTCTCTCAGTTTCCTAATCTGTTACCCCTTAGTCAAAGATTCATTGCGGCAGGTTGGGTTCGGGTGCGAGATTTTAAGGCTATGTCTGCTCATGGCCAATTGATGGTGGCTAGGTGGAAGAATCCTGAGGAGTGGCCTATGGTTGGTATGGAGGAGGAGTGTGCGGAATTGCAACGCATCCTTTCTAGTAGGATTTGTTGCTCCCTCCCTGATGGAGATGTTCTTTCTTGGTCCCCCAATCCTAAGGGTGTTTATACTGTAGCCTCTGGGTATCAAGTTCTGTTATCTCACAAGTTGGACGGGGCGGAGGTTCGTTGGTGGCAGAGAGTATGGGATAATTTTTCTTGGCCAAAGTGCAATTGTTTCATTTGGACCTTGGCCTGGAAGAAGTGCTTGACTTGGGACAATATTCAGAAGCGAGGTTTTCAGGGCCCATCCATGTGTGTTTTGTGTGGGAATGGGGAGGAGGATTCTGCTCATTTATTTTTTCGTTGCTCTTTTTCCTTGAGGCTGTGGCATTTATGGTGGCAAGCCTGGAAAATCCCTTGTGTCCATGCTTCCTCCTTGGTGGATTTTTGGAATAGTCTTGGCAGACCTCCTGCTATGGCCTCTTTCTTACAGGACGTGTGGTATGTTGGGCCTACCTTCATTCTCTGGCAGATTTGGTTGGAGCGAAACCATAGAATCTTCCATGGTGAAAAGATGGTCTTTCAGCAGATTTGGCAGAGAATTATGGGCATGGTTCGGGAGATGGTGGAAGCAAAGTGTGAGGTGGTGTATCCCTTGGAGAAAGAGGATGCTGAGAAGGTGGAGAGACTGGGCCTTCAAGAGTTGTCTTTGGCTTCGGCTTGTGTTCGAAGGGGAAGGCAGGCGAAGAAGAAAGTGATGCGAATGGGAAGGTGGCTTCCCCCTCCTGCTGGATTTCTGAAGATTAATACTAATGGCTCATCAAGGGGAAACCCTGGGCCTGCTGGAATTGGTGGGGTTGGTAGGGATTCTTTGAGGATGGTGGTTTTTTTCTTCTCCGTCTATGAAGGGGTGCAGACTGTCAACCTTATGGAAGGTCTAGCAATCCTCTTCCCTCTTGAACGGGCCTATTCTTTGGGGTGGAGAAAGGTTATTTGTGAGTCTGACTCACAAGTTCTGGTTAATTTGCTTAATGCTAGGAAGGTGGCTGATGTCAGTTGGCAGCTGGCTAGGATGGTGCAGCAAATTCTGTGGATTAGTTCCTTGATGGAGGTGGTGTCTTTTGTCCATATTCCAAGGGAGTGGAATAGGGCAGCGGATTGCTTGGCGAAATGGGCTTCAAAGAATCTTGATGGCTGGAAGATTGAGAGGTGGGAGCAGATTTCCCAGGAGCTCCACCGTGATTTGGAAATGATTATTGCCGAAGATGGGGATGAAATTGATGATGGCTGATGATTGGTTCTTGCATTGTTTATTTGTATCTTTTGGGTTCCCTGGGGCTTTGTCCCTTTGCTTTGATGTAATTCTTTGATTCTGATCTTCAATAAAGTTTTTACCCCTTTTATAAAAAAAAAAATGTATTTACATTCTAAGAAATAGAACTTAAGTTTTAGGTAGAAGTAGTTAATAAATCAACTTACATTCTTAATAAAACTCCTACTAAAGCTCTAAAAAAATGTAACTCAAGAGGAAGCTTGGAGTGGTAGGAAACCTATTATGTCTCATTTATAAATATTTGATTTTATTTATTATGCTCATATTCTTGAATAAAAGAGGAAAAGGTTAGATAAGAAAAGTGAAAAATGTATTCTAATTGGATACAGTGAGGAGTCTAATAAGCCTAAGAAATAATTCTTGTCAAAAGATATGTACTGTTTGGTGACTTTTCCAATATATCAAACCCTATTAAGTTGATATATACTCCTACTATTTATGATAATGAATATTTTGAAATTGACCATGATTTAGATGCAATAAATGTAACTCTAGAAGAAAATGATGAAGTTGATATCAGAGTATTCATGAAAGCAAGGTCCTAAGAATCTTATTGTTAACTATGCTCTAATGTCAAAGGTCGTGTAGGTTGAAGATCCACAATCATATGAGGAAGCTAAGAGAAAATTAGACTAGGAAATTAGAAATTCAAGAAGAATATAATTCCTTGATTAAGAATAATACTATTTTATTATTCTCATATTCTTGAACAAAAGAGGAAAATGCTAAATGAGAAAAGTGAAAAATGTATTCTAGTTGGATATAGTGAGGAGTCTAAAGTCCATATATTATATGAGCCCAAGATAGAAATAATTCTTGATAAATTTTCTAACATGTCAAACCATAATGAATTGATTTATGCTCCTACTATTTACAATAATGAATCTTTTGAAATTGCCATGATTTAGATGTAAGAAATGTAATTCTAGAAGAAAATGATGAAGTTGATGTCAGAAAATAAGGAGTATTCAAGAAAGAAAGGTCCTAAGAATCATATTGTTAACTATTCTCTAATGGCCAAGGTCATGTAGGTTGAAAATCTACAATCATATGAATCAACTAAAGGAAAATTAGTCTAGGAATTTAGCAATACAAGAAGAGTATACTTCCTTGATGAAGAATAATACTAGGGAACTAACAACACTTCTAGAAGGAAAAAGTTTTGTTAGTTACAAAAATGGATTTATAAAATTAAGATTACATCTAATGGGTCTTTAGAAAGGTATAATGCATAATTAGTTGCTAGAATATTTTCACAAAAATAAGACATTGATTATATTGAAATTTTTGGTTCAATTACAAAATTAAATTAATTACCATTTTGAATAGTCATTGCCTTAGTAGCTAATTTTGCTTGGAAAATTTTTCAAATGTATGTGAAAGTAATTTTTTAAATTGTTATTTGAATAAAGAAATATATATGCAACAACCACCGGTATTTGAAAAGCATGGTAAAGAATATCTAGTTTGTAAGTTGAAAAATAGATTTTTATGGTCTAAAACAAACTCCAATCTAGTTTGTAAGTTGAAAAATAGATTTTTATGGTCTAAAACAAACTCCAAGAACTTGGTATTCAAAAAGAGATGAGCACTTTTATATTAATGGATGGAAAATGAGCAAGTTAGGTCCTAATTTGTATATCTTAAATTGTAATAATCGTGTACTTGTTATTGTATTATATGTTAATGATTTGATCAAAACTATTTTATTTTCTTTAATGGAAAATTTGAAGTAAACATTTGATATAATATATTTAGGATTGATGTAGTACCCCTCCACTTTGCTTATGTTTTCTGTTAGCATGTTTTCACTTTGATATACTTTGGTACTTTGTTTTGGTGTATTGATCGCTGACTTTAGAGCGATAGTGGATTCATTTTGTGATATGGTGATACATTGTATGGTGATAATTAATTTCTGACATGCTTTATGTTAGCATAGACGTTTCCTTCAGATGTTATTGCTATATATTTGTTTATGGTAGATTAACTGTTGTTTAATTTTTTAGTTTGATGTGATGTGTATTGGTGTGGAGAACGGAGTTGCATCACTCGCTTGTGAGTGCCTTGTGATTTCTGTGATTTTCTCTGCACGGTGTGTTTGAATCATAGATTATATATATATGTATGTTATTTGTTTGATTGTAGGATTGCAGGTACATGACACTGACTCCACCTGGTTACTTAGGTCTGAGCATGTCAAGACTCAACAGAAATGTTGATAGGGAGGTAGTAACAAGGTTTTTCCTAGTCTAGTCTCAAACCCAGTCACAATATGTCGTCAGTTTAAGTCTGGTGTCTTTGGTTGTCTCGTTTGTGTTTGATTTGCTTATTTATTATGAAAGGAAAATTTTGTTAATTTAATGATAGATCAATGTTCTTTTAATTTAATGTTTATTTAAAATTAATTTTAAATGTTGAAAATAAAGCTTTACATTTTATTTAATTAATTAATTAGTTTATTTGGTTAAGTAATTTAATCATTGAGGTTAAAATTATTTAATTAAATAAATTAATTAATTAAATTAAAGTTACTTTAATTGTGTGAATAGATTAAATTTAAATTAATTGTTTTGTGGGAAATGGAATTTTAATTATGAAATAAATAAATAAATAATGAAAAAGGAAATTGAATTTTGAATTTTGAATTTTGAATTCTTTAAAATGCATTCAATTCTTGATAAGGAAGAAAGAAAGATTGTCGTGGGTTTGTTAGAAGATATTTTCTTCTTGACATGTGTGTTAGTTAAATTAATTGTTTTTTTTTTTATTGTTGAGGATTCTCTCGGAAGATATTATGTGAATTGGGGAAAACAAGAAATCACCTCACGGGAAATGAAAAGTATAGTGAATTGTTGAAAATATTTTTGTTGAATTCTTTCTGAGTTTATCTTAAAAATTCTAGAAGAAGTTTGGGATTGTTTCTAGTTAGTATTTGCATTCTTCTGGAAATTGGTGTTCTGGAGGGGCTTTGAAGATTGCACGCATCAGGCAAACAAAGCTTTTCTTCTACAGACAAGTTTTTGAAGCTACAGGAATACAGGTATTTTCCTGTTTATTTAATTTATTTCTTTTAAAAAGATTGTCTGTGAAAAGGATTAGTATTGTGAGGTTTTGTTAAAATTTGTTAAATGCGTGATTGCTTGAGGAAATTGTTTGTGATTTAAATCTATGTTCTTCTCGGCAATTTAATCTATAGAGAATTTGTTATCTCTTTGTGTGTCTTTACAAAACAAGATTTTTATGGTGAAATTAGAAAGAGCAACTCTGTAGATTTTGGTTAAAGCAATTGAAAAGTCTCAGAAGAAAACTCTATAGATAGATAAAATTGAGGAAATGGAAACTTCTGTTATTATCCCTGTTAAAAGTTTCCTGTAGAGAATATTTTTGAGTAATTAGATTTTGAAGGAAATTTTCTATTTAAAAAAAAAACCTCTGTGATTGAATTGGAAATTATTAAAAATTGGATATATTGACAAATTTCTCAATTCTTTTTGTAGAAAACCCTCTTGATAATAATTCCCCAATTACAGTATTTTTTTTTGTAACTAAAATTATATATATTTATGTATGTATATGTATTAATATTATATATACATATACATATATAAATACATATTTAATATTTTAATTTGGGAATTGCAGTGTTGAATATTTGTGAAAATTCGCCGTATGCGATTATGAATCGTCGGATTTTTTTTTTAGGTTTTAAATAAAATAAATGTTGAGGAATTTCGAATGGAGGTATGCAGGGGGGGCTACCCCCATCCGACCCCCACAGGGGAGCCGGCTGTGAGGGCAGCGCCGGCGCTGCCTGCACAGCTGCGCCCTCCATGGGGGGGGGGGGGTCGGCTGTGTAAGGCAGCCGCCCCTGCCCATTATAATCTTTATATTAACATTGGATAATATGTTATTTATTTTGTTATTTTATTTTATTTTATTATATATATATATATAAAGTTTTTTTAATTTGTTCAAATAACAATGTTAATAAATTTAATTCAGTTAAAGTTTATATATGTATATATTTAAATAAATATTCAAATATTATTCTTTGAATGATCATTTATTTAAATGTATAATATATTCTTTATTAATGTAATGAAAGATATAATTGGTTGTTGATATAATGAAATATATTAAGTAGAGAAATCAAAATTTCATTGTAATGCATGATTATGGATTTGGGTAAATAATAGTTTGATTTTCATATTGAATGAAAGATGAATTGTATTTAAGTTGAATAATTTCATGCTCAAAGTTATTGTTTTGATTGGATTTAGTAAATCCTAATAATAGAAGTTCATTTTCCCTGAATTGCTTTAAATTGTATTTTCTCTTTTATTGGGAAAATTGGGAATGTATTAGAAGTACAAGTCTTCCAGATAAGTTTGTATAATGTGAGAATTTTTATTGTTTAAATACAATCCTTGAGTTGACTAGGGTAGTGCACATGGGTTAGCATGATGTTTAGACACCTGGTTTTATGAACAAAGACTTGATGTCCGATATGAAATGTGTGGTATTATATGTTGATTCTTGTGCACCTTGCTTACCTTAGTTAGTGAACTTAGATTCCATTTTGTTATTTTTAGGGGAGTGGCTCTGTGTGAGGGCTGGCACACAAAGTGGTGCTAGGGTAACTCATGTAGAGTTGGTAAGTCAGTGAAAACTAAATCAACACATTAGATAGCTTAAAACCTTTAACTAGATAATAAGCCTCGCTTATAGAATAAAGGGCTAATTCAGTCTTGAGTATAAGTTGAGAAGGCCTAGAATGGAAAATTGATATCTTGTTACTTTAAAAGATATTCAATTCCACAACAGTTTGCATGTGGGGGCGGGTTTCGTAAGAGGTTGCCAGGGTAACTCGGGTTGGGGGCCGGAACCTAGGAAGAAACACCAGGGTAACCTATGAAACATTGTGATGACACTCGACCTAAAATAACAGTGTCCTTGTGAACTTAGCATATTTGATTATCCTGATTTTGGAAGAAATGTAACCAATAAGTTAAGGTTGAACTTGTATAGTTTGTCCACGGTTTTACTTGTCTTTCGGGTTTGTAGGTTATGTCTAGTGAACCTTATTAATGTCTCCTAGCACGGGGGGTGGACCTACGGGTAACACATGGTTGGGTGGAACGTGCACCTTACTCCATTGGGTCCCCAGTTCTTGATCGTGACAACAAGTGCTTCTTGGATGGAGAGCTCGCATGTGGATTTATGTACTTTCTTATTTGTAACAATGGAAAATTGTATTTGTGTAACACTCCTCAATTGTTAATGAGGTGAACATTTGTAACTTGTAATTGTAAATTATTATTTGATCTACCTCATTTGGAAAATGAGTATTGTAATGTAATTTCAATGTAATGTAAGATTCTTACTTGTACTTTATATCTTCAATGATGTAATATAAATGTTATTCAATGTATGCTTCTAAGTTAATGTGAGATAAATATATGCAATATTAAATACTATTGTTGTCTATGGGAATTTTTAGATAGTGTGTTGTCGCGTTACTTAGGGAATGTTTGCAATTAATTAAGTAAATGAATACACTTTAAAAAATATATATTTCACTTTCATAGTCAATGCATCATTCCTTAGGTTACAAGGCGGGGCATTACAATTGATGAATTTATTTATGGAAACGAAAGTTTGAGAAGGAAGAATATTAATTTCTTGGTCTAAACATGCATTCAATGTGCTTAAGAAATTTAAAATGCTTGATTGTAAAGCAACATCTACATCTTTTGATGTTGGAATCAAACTTAATGTCAGATCTTATTTGGAGAAAGTCAATAGTACTCTATATCAATAATTAGTAAGCAATTATTTGTATCTTACAATATCTAGACCAAACATTGCATAATCAATCTAATCTATGTTATTTTACGTGGAAGGCCTATCCAATTTGAAAGAGGTCGAGCTAAAATTAATAATCAACAGTTGACTCTTTTCTGAAGAAAATTGAAGTCATCGTAATTGTTAATCTTTATGTTGAGGGAACGAATTTGAGTTTCACCATCAACAGCATAAGAAAGTGGAGAAAGAGTGGAAGACGATGAGATCAATCTCATATATTCATAATGGAAATTGGTGGTCAGCACAAATTAAATGCATGTCAATGAATTAATGAGTTGAAATTCCAGATGATGACGTCCTCATGTGTTGTGAAATGGATGATCATGTCATGCCATTAACTATAGTAACAGTCTTGAGTAGATATAGGTCATCCCCCAAGGCCAGGCTTAAGTATCACACACTAAGCTCTCATCGATCAATGTATTTTGACCTTTTCCATTTTTTGTTTTGTTTCACAGTCAGCGTTGGGGTTATGATGTGGTACCCTGTCGTCTATCAGTAACATTCATCTTATGCATGATCAGTAATTGTCAGGGAAAAATCCCAACCAAAGCACACATTTCCAAGTTGAAACAACAAAATTATATCATGGGCCTTGATTATTCAAATATTCACAGTACAAAAAAGTCCACTTTGCAAAAATCCCTCTAAATTTACTAGTCTTTGGACGTTTTTCTTAATTTTAAATCATATTTTATAGTTTTAAAATTTATTAAACAATATTTAACATTTTAAATTATTAATAAAGAGGAAAGATTATATAATATTTTAATTTATAATATAGAATCTAATCATTAATATAGTATTGCCATTTATAATTTATATCTTTAGTTTTTTTATTATATTTTCTATATATATTAATTTAAAATATTTTAAAAGATAGAGTATAAATGATTTTTTAAGATGTTTTAATTTTATTTTATTTTTTTAATATCAATTTTGGAACTTATTTTTCAATCTAATAGTAACTTTAAAAAAAATTACTGTATGTGAACTTTAAAAATAATGGTTGTAATTCACTATTATTATTCTACTTTCATTTTGTAATTATAAAGAAATCAAGAAGAGTTGTTGAATTGCATAGAGATCAAGAAGAATTGTTACTAGACACTATCTTGTAAGGAATACAATTAGATTTTAATTCATTTTTATTGTTTTAATTATAATATGTAAGTAATATAATCATTAGTTTATTTATTTTTTATGTTTTTATTTAGTCATTTTAGTTAAAAAATAAATTAAACCATAATGGGGAGGACTATATCTATGATAACAAATCTTCTACTTATATCTCAATTTTTCATATTATTAAACCATGCTCTTAAATCTTTTTGGTTTTAAAACAACACATTTTAAAAATTAAAAATTTCATTTGTTTAGATTCAATTAAAATTAGAATTCAATGTCAATCCATGTTGCAAAAATCCTTGCAAAAATCCAAGAATATAAAATGTTTCATAAGATCTTACTAAATATAGACACAAGGATATGTGAGGAAGTTATAATAAAAACTATCTAGGAATATTTGATTTTTATATCTAATGGTGTTAATGAATATGTAAAATTATTTGAGTATTTATGTTATATCATGATAATTACAACACTCTTCTCATTTTCATCTTACTACATCACCCTAGGGTTAACTCATCAAACATAAGTGGTATGCACCTTAGGACTACATTTTATTATCAACATTTGATTCCATTTTGTAGATCCTAATTTGTATTGTATAATAAAGATAATTATAGAAACACAAAATAAATATAGGGGTGTAGAATACCACAAGAACATGAATATTAATAATGATAGTTATTATAGTAATATAAATAGGTAGTAACATCCACTAAATCCCATCTTGTAAGAGGGGTTAGGCACCTAGGGGTTAAAAAATAAATGGGGGAATCCTAAAAGGTTGCAATCACTAAAGTCAAGTCTTGAGCAAGCCATTAATGATGACTACAAAAATGAATGAAAATATAAATAAAAAATACCTATATAAAAGGAGACAAAAAATAATTTAAAGGAATATTTTACGGACATTAAAGTGGCTTATATGATGAAAATTGAAGAATAAAGATGGTTGAAATAAATCCAAGAAAGTCGGTATTGGCATGGTGTGATGGTTTATAGGTGGCATTGTTGTTCTTGCCACCAAGGTTCAAACCCCATTGGGGTGGTATTGTTGAATGGTTGTATCCGGTTCATAGCTCCGGTCAAAAGCGTTTACCCCTTGAATAAAATAAATAAATAAATCCAAGAAAGAAATGAATGAAACCGTAGAAAAATGAAGTAGTCCAATGAAGCCTCAATAGAGTGTGCTACAATGGTTGTTGCCAAAAATAATTAGAATATATGAATAAAGGTATATAGTCACTATGCCACCCAAATAACAAGGAAGAATTTGAATAAATAAATATCCACATAAAAATATAACATAAGAAAATTTGGTAAAATTAGTTGACAAAGTATGTGAATATGATAAAGTTTAAGAATCAATTTAGAAAGGAATTAAAATCAATAGTTCTTGGGTAGACATAGAAGTAGTAGTGCTACACAAGATGAATTCCTAACACTAGATCATAGTAGGAAGGGTGCATTCTAAATAGAAATTTTAACAAGAAATCCATATTTTGAGTAAGATCTATTTAACATTAAGGCTACAATTAATAAATATTTTGAGGGACCACTAACCTTAAATTTGAAAGAAGAATGCTTAAGAAAACCTAGTAAGTAAATATATACTTCATTGTAAGGGATGATGTTTTGAAAAATTAAAATATTAAGAAAGAAATGCAAAAAAAAATGAGGATATAAGGTAATCATGCAATTGGTTAGTGGATGCTAAATTGGATGGAAATATAGTTAACAATGATCAATGAAACTTAGAATAAAATATGAATATTATGCCTAAATAAATTTGAGAGGCATTTAGAAAACTATAACTCTATCAAACACCATATGACGTATCTTTATTGGATGAAACATAAATATATTCAATTGATACATAGTAAAATTTTTGAGTTAATTTGATGGGAATTTAAATATTAAATTTTAATTAAAATTTGTTGAAATGTATGAAGGCTCAAAATAAATCTTTAAAATCATAAGAAATATAGCTTTTTTTTTAGAATGCAATACAGTTAAACAAGAAGTAATACTACAAGGCAATAGAAGGGAAATTCATATGCCATTCAATGAAAGAAGGAAAGGGGTACATGTAGAGGAAATCTAGTTAAAAATATAAATGGAAGTGAAGATGAAGAGACTGAAATTTGATACACAATACTTCTATACTAAGGAAGGAATGGTATGGAGAACTTGATTCCAAAGAAGTAGATTTTTTAATATTTGAAAACTCAATAGATAGAGATAAAGTGGTAGAAGCATGGACAAAAAAAACCAAAAAAACATAAGAAAATATCCTAGGCCTTAGGAGACTCTTTATGGATAGAAAATTTCCTAAAAAAACATACATAGATATTGTGGACCATGCAAGATAAGAACAAGTTAAGATATTAAACTGCATCCAAATAGGAACATCACATGTTAAATTTGTTACGATATCTTCAAGAAATGGAATGTAAATTCAAGAGTTAAGAAATTAGACTACATTATTTCTATGAAACCTTAATTCTAAGTGTTCTACATTAATAGAAGACTCATGAAGACAATATACCTACTTAAAAATAATGCATAGTCTTGATTAATAATAGATAAGTAGAAGAAGTAGATAGTAATGCAATAATCGAGAATGAAGGAATATAGAACTCTTTTGATAGAAACTTGTGAATATGTAACAAATGAAATAGTGGATATCGATGGGAGATTAAAGGTACAAATCTTCTATATTTTAAGTCTTATCATAAGAGCACATGTATACTCATCAAGAGGTAAGAGGAGAGGCAAAATATTGGGATACAATCAAGATAGATATTCTTATAAAGATTTTAAATTTTGGGATTAAAATATTTATATTCATAATATGCTCTAACATATTAAATAAATCATAACCTTGTTAGAAGAAGAAACCAAACAAATATTTAGAAAAGAAAAGATACAATATCAACATGATACACTTGAATGGCTAACTAAAAAAAATAGAAAGGACATGTGTTATTTGATAAAGTGAGGGAATAACGATCATATATAAGATGATCAAAATCCTAAGAATTCATATGACCAAATAGAAGGGTATGAGACAAAAATAATAGAAAAACCTAGAGATAGAACTAAACATTAATCCCAACCATTAAAATTCAAAGTTCAAATAACATAGCTCAACATGGTGAACCCAAGATGGCTAAGATCACTAATTATTAGACATGAGAGATAATAGAAAAAGTTACAATCATTATTAATGAATATGATGATCTCTAAGGACTTTCACATTTAAATCAAAGGGAAAAAAAGAGTAATATAAATTAATATAATTATTTTTTTCAATTTATTTCTTAAAACAATTATCTTTAATTATTTTATACAGGTTGATTTCTATTTTGATGGTCATATATAATTGTGGTGTAGTGGCACATTATTATTATTTTTATATTTGAAGTTCAAAAATTAAAATTAGATTTATTGTTTATTTTTGTTCAAGTTGCTCATTTGAATTCGGCACAAACTGTGTCAAAAATTCACCCAATCTAATATATTGATCTATTGCTAGATTTTAATACTTGAGCACCCATCACATTGTATTTATATAGGCATGTAATAAGATCCTTGTTAGAATCATTTGGTTATATTTAAAAAACTATAAGATTGTGGATGCTTGGAATTGAAAATAGATGTGTTATAAAAAAAAGTTCAAATGATTTCAATTGAATTCAAAGCAAGTTCCTTTTGGTTGGGTGTGGTTTACGGAGAGATTTTAAGAATATGCTAACAATTTTATTCATAGTTAACCACTTCATTTAGACTATGGATGGCTCAACAACCACTCATATTGAATTTCTAACAAAACACAAATTGAATTCTAACTTTAATTGAATCTATAAACAAATAAAAAATTTAATTTTAAAAAAGTGTTGTTTATAAACCAAAAAGATTTAAGAGCATGGTTTAATAATATGAAAAGTTGAGATATAAGTGGAAGATTTGTTATCATAGATATAGTCCTCCCCATTAGATTGTGGTTTAATTTATTTTTTAACTAAAACAACTAAATAAAAACATAAAAAATAAATAAACTAATGATTATATTACTCACATATTATAATTAAAACAATAAAAATGAATTAAAATCTGATTGTATTCCTTACAAGATAGCGTCTAGTAACAATTCTTCTTGATCTTTATGTAATTCAACAACTCTTCTTGATTTCTTTATAATTACAAAATGAAAGTAGAATAATAATAGTGAATAACAACCATTGTTTTTAAAGTTCACATACAATAAAAAAAATTAAAGTTACTATTAAATTGAAAAATAATTTTCAAAATTGATTTTAAAAATATTTTAAAAAAAAATTAAAACATCTTAAAAAAGGTTTTATACTCTATCTTTTAAAAATATTTTAAATTAATATATATATATATATATATTAAAAAAACTAAAGATATAAATTATAAATGGAAATATTATATTAATAATATAGATTCTATATTATAAATCAAAATATTATATAATCTTTCCTATTTACTAATAATTTAAAATGTTAAATATTGTTTAATAAATTTTAAAATTGTAAAATATGATTTAAAATTGAGAAAAAGGTCCAAAGACCATTAAATTTGTAGGGATTTTTGCAAAGTGGACTTTTTTGTACTACAAATACTTGAATGATCAAGGCAGGATACAATTTCGTCATTTCAACTTGGCAATGTGTGCTTTGGTTGGGATTTTGCTTTGACAGTTGCAGATCATGCACAGGATGAATGTTATTGACAGACGACAAGACACCACATCGTAACCCCAACGCTGAGTGTGAAACAAAATGGAAAATAGAAAAGGCTAAAATGCATTCACCGGTCAGAGCTTAGTGTGTGATACTTAAGCCTGCCCATCCCCCAGAATTGCATTCAGGTGGGCGAGATCGAAAGGCATAGGAATTTTGTCAGCTCCTCGTCCACTGTTGGCCACACACCAATCCTGAATAATTTGACAGAGTGTGTAATTGTGTAGGATTTTTGTTGACTCCTCGCCCACTGTTGTCCACACACCACTCCTGAATAATTCGACGGAGTGTGTAATTCAGGATTGTCTCTTGAGTATGCAGAATCTAATTCGTGAAGGGGCAGACATTGTTGCCTACATCTAACCAGGTCTGAATGTTGTTGTGATCATAAGGCCAGTGCAAAGAGACATGATCTTTCACTAGCTCCAACGAGATGGGGCATCACAAATAGCTTGACACTGTCACTTCAACATCCATTCCCTTCATTCTCTCAATACCCAAATCCAAATTTCATGTTTAAAATGTTTGTTTCATTCCAGTTTTCACTATGTGCTCTACCTCTCGCTCACTCTCCCTATATATACGATGGACAAAAGACCCAAGTGTGAAAAGTGTGAACAAGCGGCATCACCATAGTGGAAATAAAATTGAATGCATGGAACAGGAAATTCACCGTTCAAAGACACCCAATCAATGCTAGCGTAACGGCTGGATCGTTGTCGATGAATATAGCAACTACATTGAACGTTGAATAATTGACTTGGACCCTAGACCATGATTTTAGTTTGAATTTGACAGAAAGAAATTAGATAGGAGATGTTTGTAGTCTAAAAGTAGACGTCAATTTTGTGCCCCACTATAGTTTAACCGGTAGGAAGCTGAAAACATTGCCA
>VDFB02267227.1:0-12726 GCA_007258455.2 Sequoia sempervirens
TCGGTAGCAATGACCACCCCATCTAGAATTTCCCAATCCTCCAAAAAACTGCTTTGTTCCTCAGAGATAAGCCCTCTAAGCCATCACTTCAACCTTTAAGCAATTAGCTTGGAAATGATTTTATACACCACATTACAAAGAGAAATGGGTCAAAATTGACTCAGACGATCCACCCCCTCACATTTGGGAATGAGAGCAAGGAATGTAGAGCTTAAAGCCCATAGCATCTGTTTGTTTCTCAAAGACTCACGAACCACCTCCAACAAGTCTAGCTTAATGAAATCCCAAAATTCTTGATAAAATTCAACTAGAAAACCATTGGAGCCTGAGGTTTCATCTAGAAAACAATAGCCTCTAATTCCTCCAGTGAGATATTACTCAAAGATGCCCATTCATCTCCCTAGTGACCAAGGAGGGAATACAAGAAAGAACTTGATTTTCTTCCACCGAACCATCTTGAGAGTCTTCATGAAATAAAGAAGCAAAGAATTGTGAAGAGTTGGATGTTGTGGTTGTGTTGGTGATATGTGGTTGTCATTGATGTCAACACTATTAGCATTAATGTCTTAAAGGTTGTATATGTCAAGGATATTCAGAAATTTGTAATGAAATGAGTTGCAAGTTGTTAGTGGTGAAGTGAAGTGAAGTTTGTTGGTGAGTTTGGTACATTGATGATCAGAGGTTGTGGACTAAAGGGTTTTTTTTTTAGTTTATCTAGTTTATCCATGTCAAATTTCAAAGATTTGCGTGAAGATTTGATCGAGTTATGAGCAATTATGTTCTATTAGTTTTTTTGTTACTTCAATTGGTGTTCCCAAATGAAGATGATGTGATTCCAGTAATTTCAGTTGTTGCGGATGCTTCTCTAGTGATTTGTGACATTTTTTGATGTTTCTAGATCATTCTCTATCTATGTTGCACATCCTTATTGATCGTTGTGCTTGCAATTGGTGATTTTCTCTTGTGTGTTCATGTTTTTCATGTTCATGGCCAACAGGGTGATTGTAGCATGTTGTGGATCTTTGAGGAATAACTTTTTAAAGGTGGTCCATGTTCGAGGATATTATTTTGTCTTCACTATGTTGTAGCCGACCTTGGTTGATTTGCATTGATAATTGTTATTGTTTTGGGTCGATAGTTTATATTCATTTTATTATTTTGTTGAAGCCGACATGTAGCAATTTAATTTCTTGTTGCAGATATATATAAGTGATTGTTTATTCCATTTGAAGGTGTGCTTGCTTGGTGTGCACGAATAATGTTCTAAATCATTTGAATGCAAAGCATAGTTTGAAGAAGAGTGAAGAAGTGTTCATGTGCTTAACCAAAACATAATCAAGCATTAGCATATGCTATTTTCTTAGTTCAAATCCCTACGGATGTAATCCAAATGTTTTAGTAAGATAGTGTGTCTTCCTTTGGGTAGTAAGCCTTGTTCTAATTGAGCAGTGAGCTCTAGGCAATGTGCCTGAATGCATGTGCATTCCCAATTTCGTTATGTATACTTTTAACAGGGTATAACCTTGTGGACTAACTTCCACTGAGGTTTTTCCTCTAATAGGGTTTCCACATAAAAAAATCTCGGTGTTATGTGTGTTTTTGATGTGTTGATGATTTAATAAGTTTGAATTTATGTGACAACTGATTCACCCCCCTCTCAGTTATCTGCCCCTATGTTATCAACAATTGCTATTAGAGTAGGTTCTTGGAAGAAGTATAATAGATTGAGGTGATCTGGGATGGTGACATACAAGAAGGATAGTCTAAGATTTGATGGAACAAATTATTCTCTATGGAAGAATCGAATGGAGTGTCATCTCAGATGCATTGGTGAACCCTTATGGAACATTACAAGCAATAGGTATGTTATTCCATAGAATGGTCCTACTACTACTACTGAGATTAGGGATGTTGAGTACAATATCAGGGATTAAAGGAAACATTCTTGGTGATTTGGTCAGTTAAGAGATGACTGATGACACATCTCAAAGGCTGATTACTTGAGATTTGGAAAAAGTTGGAAACTTTGTATGAAGGTGATACTAATGTGAAGGTGCTAAGCTACAAGAGTCGAGAGAAGTATGAAATGTTGAGAATGGGTGATGATGAGAATATTCTGCTTTCATGCAAGAGTGAATGAACTTGTGTGTGTGAGAGTATTAAGATGTGTTGGTGGTGGAATGAGTTGGAGAATCAAAAGATTGTTGCCTAAAGGTGCTTAGATCATTTGCATGTACAAATTAAAGCTCACAGTGTGAGGAGCTTGAACTATAGCAAATGTGCAGGAGATATGTTGATTAGTAAGCTTACTTGCTTTTTGAGTTGAGTGAATTTGGTGATGCCCTTCCTAAAGTAGAATCTACATTTAAGGCCACTACTTCTGGAAGAGATAAACAGAGGTAGGATCTGAGAAAAATTTCCTCTAGAAAGGTATTCAAGTATGAGGAATAAATGAGACAAATTGAAGAAGAAAGAGAATTGGATGAGCTTGAAATGCTTATTGTCAAAAGAGAAGCTAGAGGAAGGGGTAAGTATAAAGGAAAGTTTCCTATTAAATTTTTTTCTTGCAATTAGATAGGTCATTTTGGATCAAGGTGTCCAGAAAGAGTCCCTAAGTCAAGACCTAACAAGCCTAGATTTCAAAGAAAGTGTATGGTGGATGGAGTGTATTGAGATAATGAATCGATAAAGGGAATGTAAGTGAGGGCGAGAGTAGGTATTTATTATCAAAATAATCATGTATCTACCACTAAAGCACTAGTTGTACAAATGTGGGAAAGCCCTAGGCTGCTCAAGTTGAGAGAAAGATGAATGGGTGATTGTGATGGATGCTCTCATCACATGGCAGTGATAAAAGTAAATTTGTGAGCTTGGAAAAGTACATAATGGTGGTGTCATTGAGATTTAGTGACAAGCAAGTGCTGATCCATGGCCGGAGGATGCATTTCTCTTGATGTGCTTTATATCTTGATGATGTCCTATATGGCAAGGAAGGTGTGAGGAAGCATAATCTTTTGAGTGTTGGTTAGATGGTTGATAATGGATACAATCTTCAGTTCAAGGATGGAAAGTGCAAAATATTGAGTTTTGGAAATGAAGTTGCATCAAGTACAAAAACAAAGGTAATATCTTTCACTTGAGTGTTGTTAGTAAAAGTTGTTTGATTGCTCAAGTTGATGAAAGTTGGTTGTGGCATAGGAGAATGTGTCATGTGTGCTTGTGCTGTTATTATCAAGATAAGTTCTACTAAGGTTGTAGAGATCTTCCTAAGTTGATGAAACTTACTAATTCCATATACAAGGAATGTAGGTTAGGGGAAGCAAACTAGAATTTCATTTCAGAGTAAATAGCATTGTTCAAATGAATTGTTGGAGCTTGTGCATACTAATCTATGTGGTTCCTCTAAGTTTAGAAGTTTACAAGGTTACAGGTATTTCATGTTACTCATTGATGATTATTCTAGAATGATGTAGGTTACTTTCTTAAGGGAGAAATCTGAAGCACTAGAAAAGTTCAAGATCTTTAAGGCTATGGTTGAGACAAAAATAGGTTTGAAGATTAAATGTCTGAGATCAGATAGAATTGGTGAATTCATTTTGGTGAGTTTAATTCTTTTTGTGAAGAACATGGAATAAAGAGACAGTTATCTACACCACAAACCCTCAAAAAAATGGAGTTGTGGAAAGGAAGAACAGGACAATTGAAGAAGTTGCTAAAACCATGATGTTGGAAGGAAATGTCCCTCATATCTAATAGAGAGAAGTTCTAGGTACTATCGTTTATACACTCAACCGAGTACAAATCAAAGGTGATACTAGTAAGACACCTTATGAGCTATAGTATAGTCATAAAACCTACCTAATAGATATTTCGAAATCTTTGTGATAGATGCTATATTAAAAAGAGATGAAGATAGGAAATTTTGATGCTAGGAGTGATGAAGGTATCTTTCTTAGTTTATTCTACTAAAAGCAAGAGGCCTATCAGTTACTTTCATATTAAAAGAGATTGAGAAAATGGTTTAGAGGAAATTACAAATCTCCAAGGTTAGTAGAAGACATGGCTATACCATCAAAACCTATGAATGTGCTGAGGATTCCAGGATAGTCAGGAATGTGGTGACTTACAAAAGAGGAGAAGAGAATTCCAGACTTCAAATCAAGTTCAAATAATTCAGTGAATCAAGAAAATCAAGAGGGGAAGAAAATAGTGAAAATGTAGAAGAAAGATCACAAGAGCCTGAATTTCAAGAACATTCTAAGACTCCAAGGTATGTGAGATTAAATCATTCAGAAAATCAGATTATTGGTGATAAGAAAAAAGGTGTCCAGACTGGGAGAAAGATTGCATAAGAGTATTGTTTGATTTCAAAGACTAGGCCTAATAGTGTGAATGAAGCATGCAAAGATGAACATTGGGTTGAAGCAATGAATAATTATTTAATAGATTGGGAAAGAATGATACATGGATTCTTGGGCTGCAGACCTAAAGATAAAATGTAATTTAAGACTAAATGGGTCTTTAAGAGAACAAACTAAAATGGGGCAAGGTGGGGATTTTTTTAGAAACAAAGCAAGATTGGTGTGTAAAGGATATTCTCATATGGAAGGAATTGACTTTGAAGAAACTTTTTCCCCTATTGCTGAGATTGAAGCTGTGAGATTATTTCTTGCTTATGCTACTTACAAAAATTACAAATTTTATCAAATGGATGTCAAGTCAGCATTTCTAAATGGTGAACTAGAAGAAGAGGTGTATGTTGAGCAACCTGATGGATTTCAATTGACTGATCAGGGAGACATGGTTTTTCAGTTGAAGAAATCATTATATGGACTTAAGCAAGCCCCTAGAGGATGGTATGCTCGATTGGACAAGTATTTGTTGAAGCTTCGATTTAACAATGGTACTGTTGATAGTAATTTCTACTTCAAGATTGATGATGATAAATATTTGATTGTGGAAGTCTTTGTTGATGATATCATTTTTGGAGGAGATGATGGTTTGTGCATGAAGTTTCCTAATGAGATGCAAAGTGAGTTTTTAGATGTTTATGATTAGTGAGATGAAATTATTTTTGGGATTACAAATTACTAAGTTAGATAAAGGGATCTTTATATCTCAGTCCAATTATGTGAAATAATTGTTTAAGAAGTTTGGTACATGGAAGATTCAAAGCCAGTCGGTACACCTATGGTGACCAAATGTAAGTTGACACAAGATGATGATTCTCTGAAGGTAAATCAGACTAGGTACAGATCAATGATTGGTGGATTGCTTTATTTGACTCAAACTAGACCTGATATCATGAATTTTGTGTGTATTGTTGCAAGATTTCAAGCTGATCCTAAGGAATCTCATGTGACTACTGTGAAAAGGATTTTAAGATACTTGAAGGGGACAGTTGATTTCGGCCTGTGGTATGCTAAAGATGATGATCTTACATTGAGTGCCTTTATTGATGCTTATTGGGAAGGAGTTGTGAATGATAGAAAAAGTACTGGTGGTGGTACATTTTTCTTGGGAAAGAAGTTGATTTCATGGCTAAGTAAGAAGAAAAATGCCATTTATTTATCTACTACAGAGGGAAAATATATTGTTGTTGCTAACAATTATACTCAAGTATTGTGGATGAAGCAGATGTTGAAGGATATCATAGTTGTTTATGATGAGCCTATTGCTATATTTTGTGATAATTCAAGTGCAATAAACATTTCTAGAAATATGGTGTTGCATTCAAAGACCAAGCATATATCTATCAAATTTCACTTTTTGAGAGAGAAGGTGAGTAAAAAGGAAGTTAGATTGGAGTATGTGCCTACTAAGGAGTAGATTACAGACATCTTTACCAAGTCGTTGCCCAAGGATGTTTTTGAGTATCTCAAAGAGAAGTTAGGGGTGATTACCCCTCCTAATCAGAACTAAGATGCATTGCTTTGCATCAGTCTATGCATTTCATAGTCATGTCTTGATCCGGATTGATGTTGTGGTGGCTGCTACTCAAGGGGAGTAGTTAGATGTTTAGATGCTCAAATATGTGGTTCAAAGCTTGTGGAGAAAAGAGATCTTCATTGATGTCAAAGGGGGAGGAGAACAATGTGAAAAATTGTGAAATATGTAGGAGAAAAGTCATGTGAAAGAGTTGAGAAGAGTCAAAACCTAAGGGGGAGTAAGTGCTAAGAGACAGTTGCTTTGATGGTGTTTTTCACATCATGTGTTGCCAGAATGCCAAAGGGGGAGATTGTTGGATGTTGTGGTTTTGGTTATGATATGTGGTTTTCATTGATGTCAACACTATTATCATTAATGTCTTAAAGGTTGTATATGTTGAGGATATTGAGAAAATTGTAATGAAATGAGTTGCAGGTTGTCAGTGGTGAAGTGAAGTTCAGTCTATTGGTGAGTTCAGTATGTTGATGATTAGAGGTTGTGGACTAAAGGGTTTGTTGTCAAGTTTATCTAGTTTATCTATGTCAAGTTTCAGAGATCCGCGTGAAGAATTAATCAAGTTATGAACAATTGTGTTCTTACAATTTTTTTGTTACTTCAGTTTGTGTTCCTAAACGAAGATGATGCAATTCAAGTAAGTCCAGTTGTTGTGGATGCTTCTCTAGTGATTTTTGATGTTTTTGGATGTTTCTAGATCGTTCTCTATCTTTTTTGCACATTTTCATTAATTGTTGTGCTCATGATTGGTGATTTTCTCTTGCGTATTCATGTTTTTCATGTTCATGGCCGACAAAGTGATTGTAACATGTTGTGGATCTTTGAAGAATAATTTTTTAAAGGTGGTTCCTATTCAAGGATATTATTTTGGATCTTCACTATGTTGTGGCTGACCTTGGTTGATTCACATTGATAATTGTTATTGTTTTGGACCGACAGTTTATATTCAGTTTATTGTTTTGATGAAGCAAACATGTAGCGATTTAATTTCTTGTTGTGGATATATATAAGCGATTGTTTATTCCATTTGAAGGTGTAATTTCTTGGTGTGCATGAATAATGTTCTAAATCATTTGAAGGCAAAGCAAAGTGTGAAGAAGTGTTCATGTGCTTAACAGGAATTGTAATCAAGCATTAGTAGATGTTATTTTCTCAGTTCAAATCCCTACGAATGTAATATGAATGTTTCTATAAGAAAAAAATTTCTTCCTTTAGGCAGTGAGCCTTGTTGTAATTGAGCAATGAGCTCTAGGTAGTGTGTATGAATGCATGTGCATTCCCTATTTCATTATTTATACTTTTAATAGGGTATAATCTTGTGGACTGACCTCCACTGTGCTTTTTCCCCTAACAAGTTTTCCACATAAAAAATATTGGTGTTATGTGTGTTTTTGATGTGCTGATGATTTATGCTTTCATGGTTATTAATCATATTTGTGAATAAGGGTTAATAATTTTATCAAGTTTGATTTTTTGTGACAACTGATTCACCCCCCCCTCTCAATTGTCTTCCCTTGTGTTGCCAACAATTGGTATCAAAGCAGGTTCCTTGGAAGAATTTTAATAGCTTGAGGTGATCCAGGATGGTGACATACAAGTAGTCTGAGATTTGATGGAACAAATTATTCTTTGTGGAAGACTAGAATGGAGTGTCATCTAAGATGCATTTGTGAACCCTTCTGGAACATTACAAGCAATAGGTATGTTATTCCACAAAATGGTCCTACTACTATTGCTGATATTAGGGATGTTGAGTACAAGATCAGGGCTAAGGAAGCATTTTTGAGTGCTTTGACTGATACTGAGATGGAAAATGTGATGGATCTGAAGACTACTTATGAGATCTAGAAAAATTTGGAAACTTTGTATGAAGGTGATGCTAATGTGAAGATTGCTAAGCTACAAAGTCTGAAAGGGAAATATGAAATGTTGAGAATGGGTGATGATGAGAATATTACTACTTTCATGCAAAGAGTGAATGAACTTGTGTGTGGTATCAGATGTGTTGGTGGACAGTGAGGAATCAAATATTCTTGCTAAAGTGCTTAGATCCTTACCTGCTACATACATAGTCAAAGCTACAGGTATTGAGGAGATCTGGACTGTAACAAATGTTACAAGAAATATGTTGATTGGTAAGCTTACTGCTTTTGAGTTGAGTGAATTTGGTGATGCCCTTCCTAAGGTAGAATCTGCATTCAAGGCCACTACTTCTGGAAGAGATAAATAGAGATATGATCCAAGAGAAAGTTACTCTAGAAAGGTATTTAAGTATGAGGAAGAAATGAGACAAATTGAAGAAGAAAGAGAACTGGATGAGCTTGAAGTGCTTATTGCAAAAGAGAAGCCAGAGGACAAGGTAAGTATAAAGGAAAGTTTCCTATTAAATATTTTTCTTGCAATAAGATAGGTCATTTTGCATCAAGGTGTTCGGAAAGAGTTCCTAAGTAAAAACCTAACAAGCATAGATTTCAAAGAAAGTGTTAATATGCTACTGATGAAGGTGTGACAGATGATGAATCTAATAAAGGGAACGTAAGTGAGGACGAGTGGGTATTTATTGCTATCAAGGAAAATAATCCTGTGTCTACTAAAACTGTAAGTTGTACAAATGTGGAGAAAGCCCTAGTTGCTCAAGTTGAAGAGAAAGATGAATGGGTGATTGACAATGGATGCTCTCATCACATGACAGGTGATAAAAGTAAATTTGTGAGCTTGGAAAAGTATGATGGTGGTGTTGTGAGATTTGGTGATGACAAAGCAGGTGTGATCCATGGTAGAGGATGCATTTCTCTTGATGGTAAGCATAATACTGATGATGTCCTATATTTGGAAGGTCTGAAGCATAATCTTTAAAGTGTTGGACAAATTGTTGATAAGGGATACAATCTTTAATTCAAGGATGGAAAGTGTAGAATATTGGGGGTTTCCAAAAATGTGATTGCTTCTGGTACAAAAACAAAAGGTAATATCTTTCACCTGAATGCTGCTAGTAAAAGTTGTATGATTGCTCAAGTTGATGAAAGTCGGTTGTGGCATAGGAGAATGTGTCATGTTAACTTTGATAACATTATCAAGATAGGTTCTACTAAGGCTGTGAGAGATCTTCTTAAGTTGATGAAACCTACCCAATTCAAAAGATGGCCGAGGCCAATGGGTTGGGAAACGAGCTGGGAATTTCAGAATTTCAGAAACTCCGAAGGCAAGCATTGACAGTGAAGATGGGTAAGACTTGGTGCATATTTAGGGTTTTGTTGTGGAGTTAGAGTTTCAGAGTCGTACTGGTTGCTGGTGAGTGGGTATTACCAGAGAATTCAAGATCTTAAAAGGCTATAGTTGGGAGACGAGAGAACGAGTCGAAAGATTAAATTCTGAGAAGTTAGATAGAAGTCGTGAATTCACAATTGATGGAGTTTAGTCTTTTTAACTAGAAATTTATAGAATAAAGAGGCAGGGTTATCAGAAGCCCTGGCAAAAATGGAGTTGTGAAGGAAGAATGGGACAATTGAAGAAGCTGCAGAACCATGATGTTGGAAGGAAATGTCCCTCATATCCTAATAGAGAAAGTTATGGAATGCGTAAGTTTTGCCGCTCATGAGAGTAAATCAAAATTACTAGTAAAAGACACCTTATGACTATGGTATGGTCATAAACCTACATGCATATTTCAAAATCTTTGGTGAATTGCTATATTAAAAGAGATGAAGATATGATGCTAGAAATTGATGAGAAGGTATCTTTCTTGGTTATTCTACTAAAAGAAAGGCCTATCGGTGCTACAATAAGAGATTGAGGAAAATGGTTGAAAGTGAAAATGTCAAGGTTGAGGAAGACATAGCTAGACCATCCAAAACCTATGGATATGATTGAGATGGTGGAATGATGAGTACAAAACTCAAAAGAAAAAGAAAAGTTTGAACACATCAAATCGGAGTTCCGGAAGTCATTCAGGTGAATCAAAAGAAAATCGAAGAGGAAAAGAAATAATTCGAAGAGAAATGCAAAAGAAAAAGATCACAAGAGTCTAAGGTTCAAAGAACATCCTGAAGACTCCAGGGGTATGGCGGAGGCTTAAGTGTTCCGAGATCTTATTGGTGACCAAGGAACAAAGAGGGATGTCCCCGGACTAGGAGAAATATTGAGAGTATTGTTTGAGTTCAAAGCCGGGCCTAATAATTAATGAATGGAAGCATGCAAGATGTTGACATTTGGGTTGGAAGCAATGAAAGAATTACTACAAATTGAGAAGAATGATTCATGGATTCTTGTTCCTAGACCTAAAGGAGAAAATAAAATGTAATTGGAACTAAATGGGTCTTTAGAAACAAGGCTGAATGAGCAAGGTGGAAGTTAGAAATAAAGTAGGCTGGTGTAAGGATATTCAGGATGGAAGGAGGTGAAACTGGAAAGAAAAATTTTCTATTGCTAGGATTAGGCGTGAGATTATTTCTTGCTTATGTTTAGCACAAAAATTAAAGTTTGGATTGGATGTCAAGTCAACATTTCTAAATGGTGAACTAGAAGAAGAGGTGTATGTTGAGCAACCTGATGGATTTCAATTGAATGATCAAGGAGACATGGTTTTTCGGTTGAAGAAAGCATTGTATGGACTTAAGCAAGCCCCTAGAACATGGTATGCCAAATTGGACAAGTATTTTTTGAAGCTTTGATTTAACAAAGGTACTACTGATAGTAATCTGTATTTCAAGATTGATGATGATAAAGATTTGATTGTGGAAGTCTTTGTTGATGATATCATTTTTGGAGGAGACGATGGTTTGTGCATTAAGTTTTCTGATGAGATGCAAAGTGAGTTTGAGTTGTCTATGATTGGTGAGATGAAATTCTTTTTGGGATTACAAATTACTCGATTAGATAAAGGGATCTTTATATCTCAGTCCAAGTATGTGAAATAATTTTTAAAGAAGTTTGTTATGGAAGATTCAAAGCCAGTTGGTACACCTATGGTGATTGGATGTAAGTTGACTCAAGATGATGATTCTCCAAAGGAAAATCAAACTAGGTACAGATCGATGATTGGTGGATTGCTTTATTTGACTCAAACTTGACCTGATATCATGAATGTTGTATGTATTGTTGCAAGATTTCAAGCTAATCCTGAGGAATCTCATGTGACTACTGTGAAAAGAATTTTCAGATACTTTATGGGGACAATTGATTTTGGCATGTGGTATCCTAAAGATGATCATCTTACATTGAGTTCCTATACTGATGCTGATTGGGAAAGAGTTGTGAATGACAGAAAAAATACTAGTGGTGGTGCATTTTTCTTGGGAAAGAAGTTGATTTCATGGCTAAGTAAGAAGCGGAATGCCATTTTTTTATCTATTGCAGAGGCAGAATACGTTGTTGTTGCTAACAATTGTACTCAAGTATTGTGGATGAAGCAGATGTTGAAGAATATCAGAGTTGTGTATGATGAGCCTATTGCTATATTCTATGATAATTCAAGTGCAACTAACATTTCTAAAAATCCAATGCTGCATTCAAAGACCAAGCATATATCTATCAAGTTTCACTTTTTGAGAGAGAAGGTGAGTGAAAAGGAAGTCAGATTGGAGTATGTGCCTCTAAGGAGAAGATTGCAAAAAAATTTATCAAGTCATTGCCTAAGGATATTTTTGAGTATCTCAAAGGGAAGTTAGAGGTGATTATCCCTCCCAATCAGAACTAAGATGCATTACTTTGCATCAGTCTATGCATTTCATATTCATATCTTGATTCGGATTGATGTTGTGGTGGCTGCTACTCAGGGGGAGTAGTCAAATGTTCAGATGTTCAGATATGTGGTTCAGAGCTTGTGGAGAAAAGAGATCTTTGTCATTGATGTCAAAAGGGGAGAAGAACAATGTGAAAAACTGTGAAATATGTGGGAGAAAAGTCATGTGAAATATTTGAGAAGAGTCAAAACCTAAGGGGGAGTAAGTGCTAAGAGACAGTTGCCTTGATGGTGTTTTTCACATCATGTGTTGTCATCAATTCCAAAGGGGGAGATTGTTAGATGTTGTGGTTGTGGTTCTGATATGTGGTTGCCATTGATGTCAATACTATTAGCATTAATGTCTTAAAGGCTGTATATGTTGAGGATATTGAAAAAATTGTAATGAAATGAGTTGCAGGTTGTCAGTGGTGAAGTGAAGTTCAGTCTATTAGTGAGTTCGGTACATTGATGATTAGAGGTTGTGGACTAAAGGGCTTGTTTTCAAGTTTATCTAGTTTATCCATGTCAAGTTTCAAAGATCTACGTGAAGATTTGATCGAGTTATGAACAGTTGTGTTTTGACAATGTTTTTGTTACTTCAGTTCATGTTCCTAAATGAGGATGATGTGATTCTAGGTAGTTCAGTTTTATGGAATCTTCTCTAGTGATTCATGGTGTTTTTGGATGTTTCTAGATCGTTCTCTATCTGTGTTGGACATCTGCATTGATCATTGTGCTCGCGATTGGTGATTTTCTCTTGTGTGTTATTGTTTTTCATGTTCATGTCTGACATGGTGATTGTAGTGTGTTGTGGATCTTCGAGGAATAATTTTTTAAAGGTGGTTCATGTTTGAGGATATTATTTTGGGTCTTCACTATGTTGTGGCCGACCTTGGTTGATTCACATTGATAATTGCTATTGTTTTGGGTCAATAGTTTATATTCATTTTATTGTTTTGCTGAAGCTAACATGTAGCGATTTGATTTCTTGTTGTGGATATATATAAGAAATTGTTTATTTCATTTGAAGGTGTGTTTTCTTGGTGTGCATGAATAATGTT
>VDFB02267228.1:0-24841 GCA_007258455.2 Sequoia sempervirens
GTAGCAATTTGGAAGCACTCCTCCATGGACCTAGGAGTGGTTAAGCTGATTTAATCTTGGATTTCTAACCTCAATCCATTTAAGTACCTAGCCATCTTCTCTTTTTCATTCTCTATATGACCTGATCTAATACTAGTAAGCTTATGAAATTCTTTAGTATAGGCAGCCACATCCATCTCTTTTTGTTTCAAATATTGCAATCTTCTAAACACCTATATTTTATAATCAACAGGAAGGAATTGACCCTTTACCTTTGCCACCATCTTGTCCCAAGAATTTATCTTGGACTTTCCTTTCTTTGACCTCTCCTCCTATATGTAATTCCACTAGGTTAATGTTGGTCCCTTCAATTTTGTTTTTGCAAATTTTACCTTCTTGTCTTTTGGCATCTCTTTGTAATCAAAGTAATTATCAAGAGCATCAATCCACTCAATAACCTCTTCTCCATCAATCTTGCCACCATACATTAGCAGCTCCATTTTCACCTCTTGAGCCTCACCCCTGGTAGCCTTGAGCACTTGAAGAAATGTTCTCTCTTCAGGATCCAACTCTCCTTGTTGTCCTGAAGGAGGATTCTCTCCTTGTTCCTCCTCTTCTTCTTTGGGGTCACTATCTTGTGCCATCCCCTTACCTCTTCTCTCTCTTGTCTCCAGTGCTTCCATTCTTTCCAACATGGCTTCTTGGCTCTCTGTTAGGGCTCTAATCTCCCTATCCATCACTGCTACACCTTTAGGAGGCATATTGGATGCTCTACCCTCAATTTTTTTTCTTGAATCTCACAACACTTTCTCCAATTGATCTTGAGCCTAAGCTCTAATACGACCTGATGCAATTCAGGGTGATATAAGGCTCACACAAACTGATTTCAACTGGTTACCAAGGTCACAATCACCAACTATGGTATCTTCCTTTGTTAACCCACATATTGGCTTGTAGCCAAAGGGACACACTTATTCAACTATATCTCTCTCTGATGATCTTTTCAGCACTTGATACACACACATTCAGGAACCCATTATGTTTTATTTCAACATATCAAACCCTTACTTAGGGTTGTTTTGGACCAACACACCAAAATTTGACTTGTAGCACTACTCCTAAACCTAATTAGGCCTCTTTTCCAAAGGAGGTCTATTATTTTCTTCTCCACCAACCTAAAAACCTTCACACACACATCCGACTAGTTGCCAAACTAACATTTTCAACATTAGTTTTGACAGTTCGCTTCAATTCTTTGTTGTCCTTCTCAAAAACTAGTAAATTCTTGCTTGGCACTCAAACTTTCCAAGCTTAAGCACATGCAAATTCACCTTCAACAACATCACCCTGCCTCACTACCCTAAAAATATTAAAGCCTACTCCTAATAGGCCCATTCCACCAATTTACAAAGCTATCCTATGGTGGAATGGCCTTAAAACTCCATTTCTTTTGTCAAACCCTAGAAAACCCTAACAACCAAGCAAGCTACATAAAATTAGCTTTATCTCCCCTAAATCTTAATAGAAACCTTCCTAAATAGATTTAAATGAAATCTTGCACAATTCTCCAACCAATTATATAAGTCTCACATTGATTGCAAATTGCACAGGATCGTACAGATTCATAATTCACAAAAAAACACAGTAAAAAGCCTTAAAACAAAGCAATCTTGTATTATATCACCAAAACTTCTTCAATCCAAACTGCCTCGATGGTTTGGTTTTAGAGGCCTTATATCATTTTTTTGAAGTCACACCAACGGTCTACAATAGAATTTGGAAGTTGTGACCATTCACATTCCAACCATCAACAAAAATTGACAAAAATGCCTTAATCAACTTTCACAAAATAACACATTATTATCAAGTTCTTGAAACCACACGCCTAGGACCTCCTAATAACACTATTTACAACAAATATTTGGTCACACGAACCTTATTACATCATGAAATGACTTTATTCAAACCTAGACTCCTACTTCCTATGCAAAACACAAATAGTTTCCAGCAATATATTTATATTATAAAAATATAATGACAATGCTAATATTAGCATTAAAATTGTTGTTATTACGAATAGTTATATAATATTAGCATTGAGAGTATTGTTGCTATTAATAATAACAAATAAGAATTTTCATTGATAACATTAAAAGTGTGGAGTAATGGTGTTTGAATAATATTAAAATTAAGAGTAATCTTAATACTAATAATAAATGGATGGTACCAAGTCTATTCGTAATTCTTATCAGCAATAATAGTTGGTCGCACTTAACTTCCCAACGTTCAATGCTCGAATCCACAAATCTTCTTGGCTGACCCAACGACTCCTAATTTGATTGCAATTTATAGTCTCTGCCTCAAGAAATTTTATATCGTGGCTATTGGCAGGAACTATTGCCCTCGCCCTCATCCCAGCATGAAACCATTGATAGTGGTGGTAGGGTAGTGATAAAAGCATGTTATTCATTGGCATTGAACATGCTTACCTAATAATTAGGAATTATAAATAAATCTAGTTTGTGTGAGTGTTAATGCCAAAACCAACGTCAATATTAATATGATGATTATCATAACCATGTGTATGTGTAACTATTTTAATAATATTAAATATGTTAAAGATTACTAATATTGGTAATTAGAGTGAACAAAAAATGATGAGAATTACAATTTGAAGAGTAATCATAGTAACATGGTTAAATTTTAAATCTAGTTAGTTTTTTGTCAACACTAATATGGTGGCAGATTATTTGTGAATTAATAATATTACGGATATTTGACTTAACACTAATATTATCCGATGTTAATTCTAAGCTAAATACGAGTATTATTATTTTGAATAAATGAGTATTAATTATGAGGCTATTTAAAGATAAATGTTAATGTCATGAATTGATAACAAAATATTTCACTACTAACAATATATAGTTGTTGACATTTAGAGATTGAGTATAACATTAGTGTATTGGTATAATTGCTATTATAACATTGAGGTAAATGCAAAAAAACTAAAGGATAATAGCATTTAATCATAATAAGAGTAATATTATTGAAATGAGAAAAAAAAATGAGATTGCTCTTGAATCAAAATTTGGTCATTCACATTACACCACAAAACTATTATATAGAATTTCCTTTAAAAGGCCATTATTCCCGTACAAAACTATATACGGGAATATAACTACCCAAACTAAATTTATTTATTAAATTAACAATAGCATGTTAACCACAACAAAGGTAAAAAGAAAAAAAAACAAAGAGGATGAATATTGTGCTCGGCTCTGCTCTGCAACTTTCCCACTCTGGTTGTTTTTTAATCTTTTTGTCCCTACTTTGATTTGACTGTTTCATGGGCCTGTCGGAAGGGGGGCCCGAGAAGGCTTCCCATTCCAAGGTTGTTGTCCCTTTATTTGGCATTGTGTTTGTTGTGCTAGTGGCCAGTGTTGTTGTTCCCCATGTGACTTCTCCTCCTCGTACCTCTGTCCTTTCCCCAAGGGGAAGGATTGAGGGTATTTTTGGGAAGTCGCCCTTCTCCCCTTCTTTTGGGTTAGACTATTTCTTCTCTGTGGATGAACCAACATCCTATGTGGAAAAAATAGTAGGTATTGGCTTGCCAGCTTCAAGTAAAAGGTTATCGAAGTCTGCTTCTTGCTCTATGACTGGCTAGGAAGTCAATGTCCCTGAAGCTTTGATGTTGAAGGCTATGGACAACCATAAACTAGTGTTGGTTGGAAAAAATTTGGTCTATCGTCTGAATATCGAACTGGTACATCAATGGGTTGCCTCAACTTGGAATCTTAAAGGCAGTGTCTCTATAAATGTTATGTCAAGAGGTATCTTCCTTTTCTCCTTTGTTGTTCATGAAGATATGCTTAAGGTTTTAACGAGCAGCCCTTGGGCTTTTGGTGTTGCTTATAATAATTTTATTTCCCTCTGCAAGTGGAGACCAAGTTTTGATCCTTCTGCTAACCTGGGGGCCACGGCTCCAACTTGGGTTCAACTATCAGGGTTACCCCTTGAGTTCTAGGAGATGGGTATCCTGAAAGGGATAGATAATTTTTTTGGTAGCCTTATAGCCATAGACAAGATTACTCAAGAGAAGTCTAGACTGGTTTATGCTCGTATTTGTGTAAATGTGGTTGTCAATACGATCTTTCCAACTTTTGTTCCCCTTAAGTCAAAATTTGGCAACTGGACTCAACCCTTGGAATATGAAAATGCCCACCATTTTTGCCATCTTTGTAAGAAATTTGGTCACCTCATTGACTTGTGTGAGAAAATACCTGTCAAGGGACCCTTTGTTATCAAGGATTCTCTCTCGAAGCAGATACCTAAGCCCTCTGCAACTGTCTTTGTTGCTCACCCTTCTAAAGTTTCTCCTGCCCCTATGGATGTTGTCCTCCATGAGAAGGAAGTCCTAGCCTCCGGCTTGGTTGTTGTTCCTACTGAACCTCTTGTTGTTTCTAGTGACTCAACTAGCCTGAACCTCATGTATGTTGCCCCTATCGTTAGTTTCCCTACCCTGGGCTTCCGGAAAGATGAGATTCCTACAGCAAGGGAGGAAATGAATATTGACAATATGGATGAAGCAAAGGGTGCCCCCCAAGTGGAGGACAAATTGTAGTCCCACCTAGAAGTGGTACCTATTTCTTTAGTAAGTGTTGAATTGGAAGAAGGAAAATTAGTGTCTTCTGACCACAAACTGTCCCTCGAGGAAATGTCATTTATGTCTCAGAAGGAGGCAGGTAACTTGAGTGAGTCATTGGCCTTGTTGGGGTTTCCTCCTCACCCTAGCAATAAAGAAGATGAGGATGACTGGTTACAAGCCCCAAATAAATCAAAAAAGAAAAAGAACTCAAATGTTGGAGGGGGAAATAAGGTAGGTAGACCATCCCAAAATGATTCTAAGAACAAAGATTCAGTAAGGGATGTGGTTGTTGGAAAACAAAGAACCTTGGATTTAGTTGTGGGATCGAAGCCTAAAAAGAAGTAGCCCTGGCTGCTCCTTCCTGAGCTTTTGGTGTTGTTGTACCCTGTGTGTCTCCCTATGAAGTTTCTCTCCTGGAATATCAAGGGCCTAAATAGCCCCTATAAATAGTTTTTGGTTAGAACTTGTATTTTAGACAATAAAGTGGATGTTTTGCTCCTTCAAGAAACCAAAATGAAGAAGGAGACCTTTGATAAGATAATTTTGAGTATTTGGCCTGGAGCGAATTACTTTGTTAGTGAGGATGAAGGTACCTTGGGAGGTATTTCCACTCTTTGGAATCCCTCAAAATTAAAAGAAATTATGTCCTCTGGTAGTAGGAATAGTTTGATGGTTTCTTTGGAAGATCAGGCTCTTCAAGAGAATTAGAAGTTAATTGATATCTATGCTCCCAATTTGAGCAAAGATGGGGTGCAACTTTGGGAGCATCTAAATGGTGCAATTAAAAATAGAAAGGATGATCATTGGATGTTGGGAGGGGACTTCAACTCCCCCCTTCTCCCTTCAAAAAAGTTAAGGGGGTTGGATGACTATACTGATAGTCTGATGGAGCTAGCCAATTTCCTAAATTTTGCTAGGCTTATTGATATTCCTCTCTAGGGCTCTAAATTTACTTGGTCAAATAAAAGGAATGGAAATCAACTTATCCAAGTTAAATTGGATAGGTTTATGATCTCTTCTAATTGGAACATCTCTCAATTTCTCTCTTTATCTTCTCTCCCAAGGTCAGGATATGATCGCAATGCTCTTGTGCTTAAAAGAAATTTTGATCACAATAAGGGCCCTTTCCCTTTCAGATTTGAAATAATGTGGAGCCTTCACCCGGATTTTGTTGTTTTAGTTAAAAATTAGTGGGAGGAACCAATAAGTGGCACCCCTATGTTTTTCCTAGTGGAGAAGTTGTGTAGAATAAAGCAGAGAGTGAAAGGATGGAACAAAGTTACTTTTGGTAACATCTTAAAGACTAAGAAATCACTAGGAAACAACTTAAAGGAAGTTCAGGACAATATGGAAGTTGGTCTTGTGGATGATGATATATTCTTAAAGGAAAGGGACCTCAGATCCCAATGGTTTCAGGTCAATAAAAAGGAGGAAATCTTTTGGAAACAAAAGTATCGGGTCCAATGGCTTACTAAAGGGGACTAAAACACCAAATTATTCCACCAATCTACCTTGAAACACAGAAGTAGGAATAGGATTAGATCACTCAAGAAATATGATGGTACCACAGTCTCAACTAAAAAATAAATAGATGAGGAAGTTGTTAACTTCTTCTCCTCTCACCAGAATGCTCCAGGAAATGCTAATTAGGTACATGATGATTTCCTTGAGGTGATCCCTAAAGTTATTTTTGACAGACTTAAAGAATATGACTAATTTTATTTCTATGGAAGAATTAAACCAAGTTGTGTTCTCTTTTGGGGCTTATAAAGCCCCTAGCCTTGACGAGTTCCCTCCTACTTTTTTCCAGACATATTGGGATATTGTCAAATCTGACCTTTTCAATGCTGCTAGAGATTTCTTCAGGTCAAGAAAGCTCCTAAACCAACTAAATTCCACCTTTATTGCTCTTATTCCCAAGAATGATGATGCCTCTTCTATTAAATATTACAGACCCATTAATCTCTGCAATACTATCTATAATTTTTTCTCTAAAATCCTTGTGTTCACACTTAAATTTGTGTTAGGAAAAATGATTTCCCTTAACCAGAAAGTATTTTTCCAAGGTAGAAACATTCTTGATGTTATCATCTGTACCCATGAAATCCTCCACTCTATGGATCTAAGTAAAAACCTTGGGATGGCCTTCAAAATTGATATCTCTAAGGCTTATGATAGAGTCTATTGGTCATTTCTCTTTGTTGTTCTAAGGAAATTTGGGATAGAGGGAAGATTCCTAAAGATGCTCTCTACCTTTGTTACCTCCCCTATGTGCTCTATTCTAGTTAATGGTGTCCCCAAAGGCTATTTCTCTTGTGGTCATGGTTTGAGGCAAGGTGAACCCCTCTCACCCTATATTTTCACAATATTTGTTGAGGTCTTAGGAAGGAATATACAAAAGCTTGTTGACTCTAAAGCCCTTAAAGGTGTTAAAGTTGCTTTGTCTTTCCCGCCCGACTCCCACCAACAGCTTGTTGATGACACACTCTTGTTTGGTGTAGCCTCGGTGGTGGAAGCCAACCTAGGGAAACTGGTTCTAAATGACTATGTTGTTGTCTCAAGCCAGTTTATCAACTATGAAAAAACCAAGATATACTTCTTTAATGTTGACAAAGTTGTGGAGGAAAGAGTGATGAAGATATTGGGATGTCAAGAAGTTGTCCTACCTACGACTTACATTGGGTTACCTTTGATCTCTAGAAAGTTGGAAAATAATTATTGAAACGAGTTGATTGAGAGAGTTCAAAAAAAGTTGGTTGGGTGGAAGGGGAAACTTCTTAGCTTAGCAGGAAAGATCTAGATGTTAAAAGCCTCCTTACATAATATTCTGATTTACTACCTGTCTCTTTTCAAAATTCTTGACTTCATTAGGGAAAAAATAGAACAGATTCAAAGAAGATTTATGAGGTTTGGAACTAAAGAGAAAAACAGACTGTCTCTGGTAAAATGGGAGAAAGTTTGCACTCCTAAAACTGTTGGAGGACTAGGGATAAGGAGATCAAATTGCTTAAAAAATCCCTAACTACTAAGGTGGGATGGAACCTCTTGGAAGGGTCAAAGGACTAGGTGAATATTTTCCAACCAAAGTATTTGAAGAATAGGAATCCTGGCTATTTCCTCTCTGAAACTGATTTTCCTAGTGGGTTTGTTCTATGGAACCGTCTTGTTAAAATTAAAAATGTGCTGAAATTGGGGTTAGAAAGAGAATTGGCAATGGTTAAAACACTAATTTTTGGAAAGATCCCTAGATTGAGGCTTCCATGCTTTCCTCAACTAATGGATTTAATCCCCTTAAACAAAGCCTAACAAGGATATGTGGAAAAAATGTGTCAAACTATGTCAATTAGGAGATGGAAGAACCTAAATGGAAGGAGTTCAATCTGCTATGAAGGAGTGTTAATTTGAGAGGTCAGAGACAGATCAACTAGGATCAAATTATGTTGAGACTAAACAATATAATAGGGGAGGCGAAGTGGTTTTCTATTGAAAGGGAAGATGAATGGGTGTGGAAGGAGAGCTTTTCATGTTGTTTCTCTATTAAACATGCTTATGATGAATTGGTAAAGCTCTTAACTAACAACAGAGACCATCACTGGGAGAAAGTGTGGATCCGGAACATGGTACCAAAAATCAACTATTTCTAATGGGTTGCTTCACATGGAAGAATTCTTACTATTGACAACCTGGTTAGGAGAGGGTTTCAGCTGGTTAATCGATGCACCCTTTGCAAACAAGATAAAGATTCTATAATGCACCTTTTCTTTCACTACCAGTTTTCTAGAGAAGTTTGGTCATTCTTCCTTTCTATGTTGTTCATTGACTAAATGTTTCCCCACACTATGAAGTCTTTTTTGGAAAGCTGGTCAAATTTCCCTTTTTCCCATAAGGTTATTGTGGATCTTTTGAACCAAATTCCCCCTTCATAACCCAGGGAATATGGAAGGAAAGGAATAACAGGATCTTCAAGGAAGTTGAGAGAAGCAGCTATGAGTTATGTATGATCATAAAAACATAGGTTAAGGAAAATATGGATGTGGGAAGATACAGCTTCTCTAAAGTCTAGCCAAATTATAGAGAGACGAGAATTAATCAAGTCTAGGGCCTAAGGAAGGATCTCACCAACCTCAATTGGACCATGATTTTGGCCAGGAACTCTACTATGTGGGTTCCTCCTAAAAGAGAGTGGATTAAGTGTAATTTTGACGGGAGCTCCAAAGGTAACCTCGGTATGGCTAGGGCAGGAGGTCTACTCAGAAACCACTTAGGGGACTACATTGTGAGTTATGGTGTTAACTTGGGAGTCTTCTCTAATAATAAAGCGGAGGCTATGGCTATCTATGGAGGCATAAAGACTCTAAAGGATTATGGTTTTAAAAAGGTAATTCTAGAAGGGGATTCTAAGTTAATTGTGGATAGCTTGAATGGATATGATACACCCCCTGGGAATTAAAAACATCATAGATAAGTTTGTCGCTTATGAGTTTTTTTACTAACTGTAAGGTGCAACATGTGTATAGAGAAAGGAATATGTCCGCTGACTGTGCAATTAACAAAGCGTTGAGGTGTAATGGGTGGGCCTGTTGGGTTAATAATCAATTGTTGATGTCATTAAAGGATAAGGTTTTAAAAGAAAAATTTAAAAATTTATATAACTTACAAAGATGATGGTTGCAAGTGGCAAAGGAAGCATTTGAGATTTTTTTGATATTAAGAGCATGTAGAATAATGATGAGGTAAGTGGTACAGTGTCGAGCAAGATCTCCTTGGGAGAAAAAGGTAATAATTATCTCCCTCCTAAGATGGTTAAGGATCACATGGCTATAACCAAGTTGAAGAAGGGTGTCAAATCCAAGTGTGTTGAAAATCCTAATGTCATCTCCACCCGCTATCGTGAAGATTTGCAATGAATGAAAAATAAAGAGTCATTAATTATTTGTAAAAATAATAACGATCTCTTAACTCCAAGAAATGTGTTATTAGCTTTCTCTAAAATAAATTTCTTGATTCTTACCTCCTTAAGTGTTTATTTTGAAACTATTAGCAATAGTGCCTTCTACAAAGTTGGGTAGAGAGTCGAAGAGGTGTGTGATTGTGAAGAAAAGCCAACAAAATCTGAAAATCTTGTAGAGCACTAAGATGGGTGGGTCGAGGAAGCGCACAGAGCCTCCAAATTGTCAAGAACTTAAAAAAATGTGGAGACTGTTTGACAGAGCAGGTATGGTCCCCTTTTTCGAATCCATGAAGGGATAAAATGAGAGCCTTACTGCTAAATTTACTAATTTGTGGAGAAAGGGGAATGTGGAAATTGGAGTTGTTAAATTCGAGGTGGCGACATTGTTTATTGCAGAAGCTACTAGTTTGTAGAACCAGGGCCTCAAGGTGGCTAAAAAGAGTGGGGTCGACTACCAATTATTTGTTGACAAGTTTCTTCATGATGGCAAGAATCTGATGAGATTTCAAAATGGGTACGCGTGGCTAGAGCTCCTGCCTCCTTACACGCTGGTGAATATGTTTGTAATGAGGTATTTCACACTTGAAGGAAGATACATGAAAGTTCATGCGTGCCATTTTCTGTTGTTGAATCATATTAGGCACAATGAAAGAATCAATTTTCCCTTTTATTTACTTTCCTCCCTGCAAATTAATATTGAAAAAGATGTGAGTCCTCCCCTGCATCAAGGATTAATGCTTTCCTTGTACAAGCATGCATTAGCAATGAACCCTCATGGAAACCCTCTTGCTTCTAGATTGGAAAATGAAAACCGTAATGCCGGTGAAACTGCAAAACCCCTTGAGAAGGCTAACCCTGTTGAGGAGCCTAATACCATACCACCTCCCATTGTTGTAAGAAATGTGTCAACCCCTGCTAAAAGCCCTTCCCATGCTACTAAAATATCTAATCCGTCAACCCCTATGGGTTCGAAAAATCTTGCTAAAAGCTCCATTGAGTATGATTTGGTGAAAGTGACTCCGGAGAAGCGAAAGCATTCCCCTCTTCTCCTAGAATTACCTAAGTCTAAGAAGATGAAAAAGGAGCTTAAAACCCAAAGTGAAGTCATTACCATTAGTGAAGATAAGGAGGGTATGCAAACAGGGGACTTGAAGGATACGAAGCAAGGTCAGGGTAGTGGTGGGCGTAGATCCGCATGCCTAGAAAAGGCTGCATCCCAGGACAAAAAGGGGAAATAGGAAGTAACTATGTATGAGGAAGAGTTCAAAGTGGAAGAATTTAAAGCCCAGTTTGATGAAGAAAGTGATGGGATAGAATTTGAAGATACTGCTTATGAAATGGGTGAAGAGGAAGCGAAGTCATGAGGCCGGTGACGGTGGATTTGGAAGTGATTATTCGGGCTTCGCGTCCACCGAGAAACTAAAAGTTGAGAAAGATGGACAAATTAAAGGACCTTGATGAAATAGAGGGACCTGATTGGAGGGAGTATACACTACAACAAATCCCTATGATTAGCTCCCTTTTTTGCTTCCACCCACTATTTTAATGTATTTTTCTCCAATTTTTTGAAAAATTCAGCGCTATTTATTAGGATGCCGCCATTTTTTGCATTTTTTGCACCGATCAAAACAAGCAGGCGCTAGATCAAGCACTAATTAGCACCGAGTTTAGCTTCGGGTTTAGCGTCAAGTTTAGCGTCAAGGTTAGCATCGAGTTTAGCTCTGAGTTTAGCGTTGGGTTTACTGTCGGGTTTAGCTTCGGGTTTACCTCCAAGTTTAGCATCGAGTTTAGTGTCAGGTTTAGCATCAGGTTTAGCACTAGATTTAGCACCGGGTTTAGTGCCTAATTATTCTAATCTAGCAAGGATTAGGGGTTTTAGAAAAAAAATCCTTCCCCAATATTCACTGGCCTTCAATTGCTTGCCTACATTTCACTTGCATCTAAATATTCCCTCAACCCTCAACCCTCAACCCTCAACCCTCAACCCTAATCCCTCAACCCTCAACCTCAAGCCCTAAACCCTCAACCCCTATACCCTCTACCCTATACATTGGACCCTCAACCCTAATCATTCCAACCACTTAACCGTCGAACCTATACCCCTTCCTTCCACCACCCCCTCCTTCCTCCTTCCAGCCTCCACCCTCACCCTCCAGTACCCAGCCACCATCTTCCCTCAGGCACTCTAACCCCTATACCCTCTCTCACATTCATTGGACCCTCAGCCTAATCCTTCCAACCATATGCCTAGTCCAAACCTATACCCCTAAATGCTCTGCCCTCGGCCCATGGCTTAATCCCAGCCTAGGCCATGAAGCCCTAGGCCTAGGCAGCTAGGCCTTCTGCCCTCTGCCCTCCAGCCCACCTATTTGTGTCCCTCGGCTCCATCCAACCCCTCCCGTTCCTCCAGATCCACCCCTCCTGTCTCCCTCTTTTATCCTCCATTCCCTGTCCATCTTTCTCCTGTCCTCCAACCCCTAAAACCATCAACCCTTAAAACCCTAATCCCTCAGGCCCCTTGTGGTGAGAACTCTCCATTACTAATCCATGTTTCATGCCTCAAACTTATACTCCCTCTTCCCAGCTCATTGCTGTGTCTGACCCTAGGCAGCTAGGCCTAAGACCTGAGACCCGTAAGGCAGGCTCCTTCCTGCCCCCTCCAACCCTCCCAGCCCTCGGCCGCCAAACCTAAACCCATGGCCTCTGCCTCCCTCCGCCCTCAGCCATTAAACCCCGATGGGCTCTGCGCCAGCCCTCAACCCATGTCCCTCAGCCCCTTAAACCCTCAGCCCTCGCCCTTAAACCCCTTCCAGCCAGTATACCCTTTCTACCTATACCACGTAAACCTAATCCCTCAGCCCCTGAGGCCATACCCTCTGCCTATACATTGGACCCCTCAGCCTGTCTGGTCTGGTTTAGGCTACAAGGGCCTAAAAATTCAACTATATCCCTTTTGTACATTTTATGGCATAATACACCTCATTTCTACATTCAATCATCTACAAATTTACCCATGTTTAAATTTTTTGAGTAAAGGATAAAAAATTGTTTTTAAAGGATAATATGAAGATAATAGTATGATCTTAAATTTGAGAATTAATAGCATTTGAATTAAATGACATTTTTATCTGTTTTTCAATTAAAAATTGTAATATTTAATTTGTAAAATATTATAAAATAAATAAATAATAATAAAATTTATATGTTGAATATTAATCATTATTTAGAATTTATTTTTCACAATAATAATATGAATGGTTTGGAAGAAATGCAAGAGGCGGATCTATTTAATTAAAAAAAAACTTAGGGCACAAAGAATCTAATGTAATATCACAATCACAATCACAATCACATAATTTTTTTAAATTATAATAATTAAAATCATAATTTAATGATTAAATTATATATTTAATTCATATTCATTTTAGTTTTATTTCAATAAATATTTTTCTATATATATTTTAAAATTAAAATTAATAATTGTTAAAGATATTTTTCATATTTTTATTTTATATAAAATAACATCAATAGTTTTTAATTATTAATTGAACATACAAATTAATAAATAATAGTAATTTTTTATTATAAAATATATGTATTTTGTTTTCTAATTTTTTTTGAATATTAAAAGATTCAATGATTAAACATATACACTATACGTGATTGTGTGGGAGTTTTTTCACATCAATATTTTTTTCGCCATGATGAGTTAGAACAAAATACCCAAACCCTAATTTTCAACTCTCATTTTCACTTGGTTTTTTCAAGCTCCCTTGCCCTGCACATGCTGCCATCATTAGGGTTTGAAACCTCGAGCTTTCTGAAGGAGCCTCTATCGATTTTCTCGCTGCTTTTGAGAGTTTTCTTCACAAAAAATTATGTTGAGGCCGAATCAAGTAAAGCTTTCATGGTTCATCATTTGTTTCCACTTATCTGAATGTGTTTTCAAAGACATTTCTTCTCAGATTCTCATGCATTTTTCTCTTGCTTTACTCTGTCAACGCCTTGCTTGTCTTGAGGCTAACATCAAATCGCTTCTAGAGCTTGCATTTCTTCGAATAACAAGAAGTTGAGTAAGTTTCTATGCGCAATTTCTCTATATCTTACGTTTGTTTTCTGTCAAAACAAGCTCAATTTGGACTCAATAGATACGAATGAATGGGTGTTTTGTTTCTACCATGCATCCTTATTTTTAAACTCTTCTATCTTGGCTCGGCTTCTCTGGACTTAGCTCACTAGAAAAATAAATGAAACAAATCATGCTCTCCATATTTGGTTTGATCAAATGATGAAAGATTTTTTTATTTCTACATTTTTTCTCTTTCCTGGTGATAGCTTGGCCACAGCCTCTCTAGAATATTTTTTCTATTTCCAAAAAGAACAGAGTGTAAAATTTTCTTTATTATATTTTTTACCCTAAATGGATTTCACTAAATGACTATGTTTTTTCCCTCAAATGCATACACCAAATTGTTAAGAGTCAAGCTTTGTAGTGATATTTTCAAATATAGCAGAGGATAAACTATCAAGCACAAACAAACAAACAAACACAACTTCCTACTAGAGCTAAAACAAAGATCAATATTCCATTGCAATCAAGGTTTGAAGGGAAAACAAATGAATTCTTACTTTTGGCTAATGTAGAGACTAGTAATTTTACATCAACAAGGGAGTGTTAAACAAATTGAACAACACATGACTCCAAAAAAAAGTGCCAAGTGATAAAAAAAGCTACCACTTATTGAATAAAAAGCATCAATAGAAAGCTTGAAAAATTCTGATGCAATGCATGGGAGGTCTTCAAATCAACCAAACTCAAATTCTCTTGTTTGACACAAACTTTACCCAAATTCTCTTCATTGTACCTTGATTTCACAAAGCCAAAAAGACTCCAAAACCACCAAAACTTGATTCCAACTCTCACCTGACATCTAGTACACCTTAAACATCATTTATTTGATAGGTTCAAATCAACAAAGCACTCAAAAAACTCAGTTTCATCATATTCACAAATTCTTGCATTCAAGGACTTAAACTCTTGTAGTAGTCCATATAGTTGAAATTGGGTAAATCTTCAACATCAAATTGAATCTCCTAAAAAAAAAATCAGATTATAGTACCCATTTGGGCCTTCTAAAACATATCTCAAAACTAGCTGGGTCACTTTGGATCAACCTCTTCAAATTTGGACTTCATCGTTGTCCTACAAGGCCAATTTTGGCCTATTTTTCAAAGAGACTACTCTTAAAACTTGCTTCCCCTCTAATTTTATACTATTCATCAACTTATCAGATCTCAAAACCTCATAATCCACCTTCCCCTTCAAGAAAAACACTTTATAAAACACCCAATTGCAAAATCCTCACTTTATGTCCTTCTAAGGAGGGTTTTTTGAAAAACTATGATGCAGGCCTTAAAACACTTGGCCACCACTTCTAACATGATTAAATATGTCTGCACACACCTAAGACACCTTCATAAATTTTTTCCCTCACAAATTTCACACTTTTTCATACTAAAACCTCACAATTTCACTCTTTTTCACTCAAAAATCACTCATTTTTGCAACTAGGCTTCATGCCCATTGACCTCAAACGACCTACCCCTGCTCCCTCAAGCCTCTAAACACATAATCATACATTACTAGACCCATTCCACTTAGTCACAGAAGTTTACAAAAAGTGGAATAGGTCGAACTCCATTTAAGGCCTCAAAACCCTTGTATGTACAAATTCATACCAGTTTTATGTAGATCAACAATAAAATCTATTAAAATCAATGTAGAGCCTCCAAATATGATGAAAATCAAAGCTAGTTCCATCCCACACCTGATCCAAGCACCTTTAGAGCAATAAGGTCCTATACGGATTCGTACTAAGGCTTGAAATTGTTGAAAATGTTACAAAAATCAGAAATTTCTATAAAAACAATGGCTTTTGGCTTTCTAATTTTGACTAAAAGGTTGTCAAGATAGGTTGAATGTTAATTTTCTTGTGTTGAGTCATGATTCTAAGTGGAATAAGGTCTAAAAAGGTCATTGGTAATGTCTTAGGTGAATAGGAGGGTCAAAAGTGAAAATATTGCAAATATGCAAAAAGTTGTCAACAATAAACTTGCAAAAATGCAAAATTTGTAAAGGCCAATGGTTAGTTTGGGTTTGAAAAGTGGTTGGTCAGTTTGGGGATTTAATTTTTGGTTGTAAAACATTTAAAATACATGTACACCTCGTGATGTGGGTTGGAAAGTTGCATTTTTAAAGAAATACCACAAAATCTATTAGTTTTGTTGCATAAATTTTGTGTTTTCAAGAAATCTTCTGCTATAGGTTGAATTGCTCATCCATACAGAAGTACCACATCCCAAGGGTGATGGAATGTGTTGATTTCATGTGTTATCTTTCATTTGAATCAAGTGGTAGGTTCTAATATTGAGTTTTGAGTGAGATATCTTCATTTTTTCCCCTTTTAGCTGAGTTCTAATTACTAATGTAATTGCAATGTTTCTTATGATGAAGCAGAGATGAATGATGGTTTTTTCTCTCTAAAAGCACAATTACTTAATTTGAGAAAAAATTTATTAACTTACTGCCACTCTTTCATATGATTCGACGGATATTTATAGTGGTTAAATCCACCAAGATGTGTATCATACTTCACTCAAAGGCTTGATCTCATACATAGGCATGGGTTCATAATGCATTTTCCATGGTTTCAATGTTGAAGGTGCAGATTTATTAGGGTTTTTCCTCTAAAATAGTGCACCTTTAGACCTTTAGTGTTGGGTGAATATCATCAATCACTTTTCCATCTTAAAACTTGATAGACGGAGGAGGCTAGTGGCATTGCCACCTCTAAAGTGAGAACCCTTTAACAAATTTAATTCTTATCAAGTTGGGAATTGATCACTAATCAATCTACCCTTTTTTGGAACTAGAGCTTAGTTTTCTTTAGTTTCAACCACACAAAAATGTGTCATAACTTTCTATTTTTACTTCTTTGGAAGAATTCACTTAGATCCTTGCTAGTTTTGCTAATTAGGTGAACTAACTCCATGGCTAGGCCAAAAAAATATGTGCCAAGAGAAAAGAGTATTTCTAATTCAAACCTCATGCCTTAGCCATTCCATGGTCCTCTTTCTTTCATCGTAGTCAACACCAACCGAGAACTTCATTCTTTTTTGCTCTTGCATACTATTATTTAAATGTCATCTTTTATCAGACTTGTTGATGATCACTTCTCTCTATCTTAGCAAAGAAAAGACAATGACAAAATGACTTAAAAAAATTACTATGAGAACCACAATTGATTGTATGGATACAAGATCAAAATTCAAATGATGACAAAAGGGAGCACAAGAGATGAGTTTCATATGGGTACCAACATGAGGATAGGTTGTATCTATTTCCATTTAAGTTCTATATATTGATCTATTTCATCAAAAAAAATATATATTTTAACCCAATAAGATTGAATTTCATCATGAATCCTCATTTTCAATCATCAAGCCACTGGAAGGAACATTTTTTCCTTTTATTTTATTCCTGACATAGCAACAACTAAAAGTTTTCATGTTATTTTCAAAAGTGTTGGTTATTTGATGCTAGCTTAACTTTTCTTGCAATGATTGTATAGGATGAAAACAATAGCCATATAAAATTCCTTTTGCCCAAGTCCTACTCTCTCAAGGTTAACAATCTCAATCTCACTAATAGTGATTACTAAGAAAGGTAATTCCCCAACTCTATCAAACAGTTTGTCGTAGGAACAATAAAAGCAGACGTGGTGAAGGAGCACCTATTTGATTTCTTGCCTCCATGAGGCCAAAATGTAATAAGTGTTTAAAGATTGTTAGGGGTTCATTTAATAAGGTTTATCAAAACATTTTACAGGTTTTTGAGCCTTAGGAAATTATATTTTAAAATCATTTGTCAAATAATGTTCAAAGTTGTTCATATTGAAAAAATTGTCAAAAAGTGCAAAAAAAAAGTTGTCACAATGTAAAAACTTGACAAATAATGGAAGTTGAAGGGTCATAGAAGTTATTTGAATAGTTTTAGGCAGTTATAGAATTTGGAGAGCCTTTAATAAGGCATTTTGAGTCATTTGTAAGGGTGGTGGAAGATAAAACTGAAGATTTGTAATGAAGAAATCATATTTTCACTATTTTTCCACTTCCTTCCGTTCTGATGCATGGTACAGTCTATACGGCCCATTTCATGGCCTAAGATCACATGGGATTGAAATAATGTTGAATCTACTTTATTTTTTCTTTTGTTTCATTTAATTTCGTTGAGAAATGTGAAATTTATTGTGTTTTTGGTGAAGACAGTCAGTCCAAAAAACATTTTCCAAAATTTGCAGTTAGAAAACATGTTAGTACAAATTTGTACAGACCTGTACCGACCTAAAACCTAGATGGATGGAAATATCTTGATGTCGTGGACAAATCTTATTTTTACCACTAATTTTTATAATGCCATTTAAAGGGTCAAACAATCCAATTTCTAAAAATTGTCCTGAACATAGGGTTTTTGGGGTTTGTATACAAAAAAATGTGTTTCTCTTGATTTGTATGGTGGAAACTCCTGATTTTTGGTGAGAAGGTTTATATTAGAACATTATTTCATGTTATAAATACTTATACCAAATTATAGTGGTTACAATATGAAATCATGAAGCCCTAGGTCTGTATTTTGGGAAAAATCTAGAAAAGTGACTGTGTACAGAGTTGTTTTGAGGAATTTGATTATGGTGAGTGAAGTTTTCTTGATTCTCATTGTTTATAAGGGGATTTTAAAGGTATTGTGAGCCTTCTCTAATCAGGTTTTGGTGATTTCATAGGTTTGAATTTTTTTTTATTGATTGATCAGACAGGGCAGCCTGTTGACAGTGATATTTAGGAATGGAAAATGAGGTTTTTTTTTAATGGTGATTGATGAATTATCATGAACAAAGGATGGGAAAGAGTATAATATGTTTGTGTAGGTATACTATGTTCACATTTTTGTGGCATTGGAAGGGGAAAATGGACTTGGGGTATGCATTTTCAACAAACCCTCATGAAACAAGTAAGGAGTTGGAATGGTAAGGGTTTAGAGTATTGATTCATTAATGTAGGGATCTGCTGATGAAGTTTGTTGTTTTTGACATATTTACATCTGTTGAGTGTCTTGAATGGTATTGGATCCATTTTGGAAGTATGAGTTATTATTTTGGTGTTGAGTTTCCAAATTGACAAGCTTAGGAATCTACAAGTTTGAGTTTGAGTTCATTGTTTTGGTGATGTCAAATGTGTTTTGAGGAAACTACAAGCAGTTGTATGCCTTAACCTCAAATTGGTTGTGTGGAATCAAGTGTTTTCTGTGAAGTGAATGATGAGTTAAGTTGTGATCCTCCTAGCACTACATCAAGACACTTTGAAAGGAAATCCATGAAAACCAAGCTCTCTAAATGGTATATCAAACTCTAGTTCAAAATATTTTAGATGAGGATGCTCCCATAGCTCTGTTACTCACTCGACAAATCCTTGAAACTCTGCATTGATTTTATTTTTCCTATCCCTCTCTTGTTTTTCTTCCTCAATTTATTCAGGATCATACATTGACTTTCTTGCCCCTCCTAAAGTTTGAACCAAATCCATTACCTCCACATAAAACTAGACATCCTTGGTCTTCTTGGTTCACACAATGATATGGTTATGCAAATGAAACTGAAGCAAAGTAATCATCTCCTTCTTTGTTGGCTGGAAGAATGCATGCTTAATGTTTTGATACATGATATTAGATCTCTTTTTCTCTCATGGTTGAATACTGAAATCCATTATGGTGGGCCTCCAGAGTTCCAGTCATCTTTCTTCCTCTTCCACCAAATGTTGGCATATTTTACTAACATTTATTAGAATTGTTGCATGTTTTACATCACTAGAATGACATATTAGCTGTAAATTTTATGAAATTTTATTATGGTATGTGCACTTTGATATGATGTAATATGATTATGGTTTCATTTCACATGTTGTAATATTAGATATATAACAGAAAAATAAATTATTGCATGAAATAAATAATAACTTTTCATTTTAAATGTTTTTTTGCAGAACATGGATCTTCCAAAAGATCAAGATGATCCTCATGATATATAGATCTAGAATATGTTGGTTCTGGTACAGATCACATGGCAGAGGATGATGATGACACAAATATAATTCCATTTGTCCTGTGTGTGATTATTTCCATTCCATGATCCATTCCATTTGTCTCCATTCTCCATTCCTCTTGATTCCTATTTCTCCATCCATTTAAATATATCATTTAAGACACATATATCTATTTGTTCTTATCATTTTAAGATTCTATATAATTTATCATTTTACTTATATCTTTTGTGTGTCATTTTATATTGTTGGACATGTATCATTTTGACATGTTATTAATCTAGTGGCATATTTGACTCACTTGTTTTAATCACTTGTTTTGATCTACTTATATAGATATTTGACTCACGTGTTTTAATTATAAGTGATGATCATGTTATTAATAATTATCTTGTTATTTAATCATATGAGTTAAATAATTAAATTGCTTACTCTATAATCATATAAGTTATTTAAGATGCATGATATATTTAATTAATTAAATTGAAATAAAACATATTATTTAATTTACTTACTCTACTCAAATTGTATTTAAAATTATGATATATTTAACTAATTAAATTGAAATAAAACATATTAAATTAATAAACGGAAGCAAAACAAGAAGCAAAAAAGGAAGCAACAATGGAAGCTAAAATAGAAGCAAACCAAAAGCAATCTTGGAAATAGCGGAAGTAAATGTCGGAAAAGCAAAAGTGGGAAACAAAAATTGGAAACAAAATTAGAGCCAAATTGGAAACAAATCTGGAGAGGAAACAAAAGCTGGGAAGCAAAACTAGAAACAAAACCCGAGAGGAAAACCTAAACAAAATCATAAGCAAAATCTAACGCTAAGCGGAAGCAACAAAATCTGGTGCTAAATCCGTCACTAAATCCGACACTAAACTCAGCACTAAACCCAGCGCTAAATCCGATGCAAAATTTGGCACTAAACCTAGTGCTAAATTCAGCGCCGAAGTGAACATACCATTTTGCACTGATTTTTGCACCAGCAGAAGTTCCCAATTCATGAACTCAAATACACTAAAATCTAGCGCTAATTGCATGTTTTGTTGTAGTGATATCTCCCTAATTGGTGATTATTGGGACATGTTTGGAAAAGCCAAGTAATGGCTTTTTTGTCTTTTTGTTTTCATATTCCGGACTACTATTTTCAAATAGCTCTGTTATGGTTTTGAACTTGTTGGTATATGGTGGACTTGACAAATGGTCTTCGTAATTTTAAGTAGTCTAGTAGTAATCTTATGGTTTTGATTATCTATAATATTTATGTGGTTATGGTTTTGTTATCTACCCTGCACGCCGCCCTGGACATGTTGTTTTTTTATGTTGGCTGGTGGTGTTGTTTTCCCACCCTATTTTCCTTTTTTTGAGTTTTAGTTGTAACCATGGGATTAGGGCCCTTTCCCTGCTAATCTAATAAAAAACAATAGCATGTTAATTTATTTATTTAATTGTTAACTATATTTTGTCATTTACTAAATTCTAACACCCCCCCTTAGTACTGACATAGAGGAAAACTAGAAATTAGTACACATATTCTTCATTGCTTTGATTTGCAAAATTTTCTCTGCCTCAACTTTGTTTCTTCTCATTCTTACAGTTGCATTTATTTTATTCATTGATTTCTTCATAGTTTCATCAGGTTATATATCCATAATAAGTGTTTGCACAATCTCATATCCATAGGTTGTCATTGCCTTTTCAAGTTCATCTTCAACAGCTTTAGCTACCTCATTCTTTTGCTCAAAAACATCACCGATGCTCATCTTTGGGACACTTGACATCAAATACATAAGCTTGGATTTGTTCCCTTGTATTTCTTAGCTTATAGAATGCATCACTTGCTTTCTCTTGGAGGGAATGATATTACACAAAAGCAATCACTAGTCTTTGTTTCACAACGAACATCTAGTTTTTGTACCCAAAAAGAAAGATGGCCTCCAATTTGACTCCCCAAAAAATACGAAAGACAATGGAAACATTTGAATGCTCCACTTGTACACAAGAGCATAAATATTGCCCCATACTTTTATTTTTCAAAAATAGAAAGAAAAACTCACAAAGAAATTAATACTTTTTTTTTGGTGCCCTAAATGCATTGACAAAAATTTCAAACTCTTGATTTAGTTTTTAAATAAAAAATTCAAAAAAACCAATAGAACCATTGGAAATGCCTCTACACTTCTCAAAACGTGACTTTTGCAATAGATTTACGGTAAGAATGAATAAATGCATCAACTATGTGTTGGTCTATGGCAACTTTCTAAAAACCCTAATTCTGGAAGCTTCTAAAAAGCTTGGTATAAGCAGTTTGGATGGGGGTTGCAATAGGGAATTATTAGCAAGATTGTAATATTTTTTACACTGGCTAATAAAAATCATTGGATGGTTGCGGTTTTGTGGATGTATCCTAGATTGGGTGAACCACATTAAATTCTTTATGTTGTCTTGTTTCTACTATAATTTTTGTGTGTTTTATTTCTACATTTTATTGATCATTAGATTTGCATTTAAGCTGGTAGATGCTCCTTCTAACTTCAACATTATAGTAGATAAATCGATGTTAGAGTGCGAAAATATCGATTCATTTCGAAGGGCATTATTCGATGTGTTTGATTTTTATTTGTTGGAGGTGGAAGCAATGTCTTCACACCAAATTTTTCAAAATGTTTTTTATTCAAGAATGGCAGCTTTTGGCCAAGGAGCCTGTGAGCAGGAATACAACCGATCCATGATACCACCCCAGGGGTTTGAACCATGGTGGCAAGAACAACAATGCCACCTTTAAACCAACACACCATGCCAATACCGGCACAAATTTTCAAAAATGTTGCATTCAACATTCAAACCAAATTAATTCATCAAGCACTTGATATACTACTTCAAACGCCTGACACTTCTACAAAACTTTAGATATTTTTTTTATTTTCAAATTTTGAATATGAACATGAATAGAATGGAGGAAAAAACAATGGAAGAAGTGACCAATATGGAAAGAGAGAAGAAATGAAAATGAGTGATGAATTTCATATATTTTCACGTGTTCTACACTGCTCCTTTGTTGAAAAAATACAAGAATGGTGGACGGTCATCAATGGCTATTATACATGGTCTGCACTGCTTGGCCCTTGAATGAATGACTTTGGATGAAAGACAAACAAATGGAAGGAAAATAGAGAGGCCAAGAAAACCTGCTCTAATACCATATTGAAATGAGAGATTAAAAAAATGAGATTGCTCTCGAATCAAAATTTGGTCATTCACATTACACCACAAAACTATTACATAAAATTTCCTTTAAAAGGTATGGACAATGATTTTGGGTGTCCAAGCGTTCTCTAACTCTCCTAGGTTTTTCACCTAAATGGAGAGAAATGAGCCCAAAATGCTAATGTCTACACTCAAGATTAATGTAAATAGGAATGAAATGTATCTAAATGTAACAAGCTAAAAAAGAAATATGATTATTGATGCTAAACCTAAGAAATGCAAAATGCTGGAAAACACAGTGATGTATGCAAAAACACCTGAGAATACAAGTAAATCATAAAAGAATTAAACAGAACTGGAGAGGTGCACCTAGAATCTGAATTCTAATGTAGAGAGGCTCTAGAATCCTACAGAGTTGACTGGAAATGTTGACTGGATCACTTACGCCAAGTTGGGCGACTTAGTCTAGTTTCGAGGAAAATCTGTTGGAATGGGAATATGCCAAATGGGCACTCAGAAATGCAAAAATCAATTTTCAAGCCTAGCAGTGGGACTAATTTGCCATAGATGGTGACAGTCCACCCCAAGAATTTCTAGAAATTTGGGGCAAGATTTTGTAGCTCTCAGTCTGCACTTCCTTTTCTGACAGGTGTCCGATCTTGATTCTGTAGAAAACAGGCTGAAAGAGGTCTCCAAGCCTCAATTAGGGTTATGTTGACTACGATGACTTTGATGGATTGAAAACACCTTTTTGACACTTTCTCTTTGAAAAATTTGCATACAAGACCTGCAAACACACATGCAAAGCGGGGAAAAAGGGTTAAGGGTTAGAGTATAGGGGTTTTCCTTGGTCAAACCTCAATTTGGTAATCAAAACCTATGAAATGAAATGAAATAAGAAAAGAATGACAAATAAACTTACCAAACCGTTGATGTAGAGATTTGAAGATATGCAATGAAGTGCTCCAATGGATGACTTGATGATGCTTAGAGATGCTTGAATGCTTGAGAGATTGAATGTTGGATGAAATTAGGTGTAAAATGAGAGGAAAAACCCTTTATTTATACTTGATTTTCCATTATTTCCTAAAAATAACACATCATAGGCCGACCTCAAGGGTAAGAGAATAAAATCCCGTCAAGAAATTAAAATTATTTTGATTTTTGTGCCCAGTGGGACTAAGTCACCCGAGGTGGCGACTTGGTCCCACCAGGAAAAATTTACTAGGTGTCAGAAATTAAAGTTAATTAAATAAGGTCTAATGGGAATATCCTCAAAAATACACTTAAGTAGGGTTGGAAAGTGAATTAAGGGGTCATTTAAACATGAGAAAGGGATGATTTAGTGATGACAAGTCTAGAAAATCGTGAGAGTTTGTTACAACTCTTTACAACACTTTAAAATAAGACTTGGTAAGTGATAAAAAGGGGATATTTAAGTAAATTATAATGAAAGGGTCCACAAAAGTGTAGTAGGTTACAACTAGCTGCAACACTCCTGAACATCCCCACTAGAAGTCTTAGAGTCTCGAGTCCGAGACCCACAATGGCGGCTTTTGACCACATTACAACATTAAATCTAGGAAATCAAGCCAAAATTGCTAAGAAAAGACTCAAGTAGACACAAAATGTCAAATATACATTTTTTGGCGACACAAAAGGCCATTATTCCCATACAAAACTATTTACGGGAATATAACTACCCAAACTAAATTTATTTATTAAATTAACAATAGCATGTTAATTTATTATTTAACTGTTAACTATTTTATGTCATGTGCTAAATTCTAACAAATATTAGTATCATAAATTGAGTGGGATTATATCAATACCATTCTTTGGTTGAGTGGGGTTATCATATTAGTTGTGATAGGACGATTAGATGATTCAATGTGTTT
>VDFB02267229.1:0-47898 GCA_007258455.2 Sequoia sempervirens
AAATCTTCTACTTATATCTCAATTTTTCATATTATTAAACCATGCTCTTAAATCTTTTTGGTTTTAAAACAACACATTTTAAAAATTAAAAATTTCATTTGTTTAGATTCAATTAAAATTAGAATTCAATGTCAATCCATGTTGCAAAAATCCTTGCAAAAATCCAAGAATATAAAATGTTTCATAAGATCTTACTAAATATAGACACAAGGATATGTGAGGAAGTTATAATAAAAACTATCTAGGAATATTTGATTTTTATATCTAATGGTGTTAATGAATATGTAAAATTATTTGAGTATTTATGTTATATCATGATAATTACAACACTCTTCTCATTTTCATCTTACTACATCACCCTAGGGTTAACTCATCAAACATAAGTGGTATGCACCTTAGGACTACATTTTATTATCAACATTTGATTCCATTTTGTAGATCCTAATTTGTATTGTATAATAAAGATAATTATAGAAACACAAAATAAATATAGGGGTGTAGAATACCACAAGAACATGAATATTAATAATGATAGTTATTATAGTAATATAAATAGGTAGTAACATCCACTAAATCCCATCTTGTAAGAGGGGTTAGGCACCTAGGGGTTAAAAAATAAATGGGGGAATCCTAAAAGGTTGCAATCACTAAAGTCAAGTCTTGAGCAAGCCATTAATGATGACTACAAAAATGAATGAAAATATAAATAAAAAATACCTATATAAAAGGAGACAAAAAATAATTTAAAGGAATATTTTACGGACATTAAAGTGGCTTATATGATGAAAATTGAAGAATAAAGATGGTTGAAATAAATCCAAGAAAGTCGGTATTGGCATGGTGTGATGGTTTATAGGTGGCATTGTTGTTCTTGCCACCAAGGTTCAAACCCCATTGGGGTGGTATTGTTGAATGGTTGTATCCGGTTCATAGCTCCGGTCAAAAGCGTTTACCCCTTGAATAAAATAAATAAATAAATCCAAGAAAGAAATGAATGAAACCGTAGAAAAATGAAGTAGTCCAATGAAGCCTCAATAGAGTGTGCTACAATGGTTGTTGCCAAAAATAATTAGAATATATGAATAAAGGTATATAGTCACTATGCCACCCAAATAACAAGGAAGAATTTGAATAAATAAATATCCACATAAAAATATAACATAAGAAAATTTGGTAAAATTAGTTGACAAAGTATGTGAATATGATAAAGTTTAAGAATCAATTTAGAAAGGAATTAAAATCAATAGTTCTTGGGTAGACATAGAAGTAGTAGTGCTACACAAGATGAATTCCTAACACTAGATCATAGTAGGAAGGGTGCATTCTAAATAGAAATTTTAACAAGAAATCCATATTTTGAGTAAGATCTATTTAACATTAAGGCTACAATTAATAAATATTTTGAGGGACCACTAACCTTAAATTTGAAAGAAGAATGCTTAAGAAAACCTAGTAAGTAAATATATACTTCATTGTAAGGGATGATGTTTTGAAAAATTAAAATATTAAGAAAGAAATGCAAAAAAAAATGAGGATATAAGGTAATCATGCAATTGGTTAGTGGATGCTAAATTGGATGGAAATATAGTTAACAATGATCAATGAAACTTAGAATAAAATATGAATATTATGCCTAAATAAATTTGAGAGGCATTTAGAAAACTATAACTCTATCAAACACCATATGACGTATCTTTATTGGATGAAACATAAATATATTCAATTGATACATAGTAAAATTTTTGAGTTAATTTGATGGGAATTTAAATATTAAATTTTAATTAAAATTTGTTGAAATGTATGAAGGCTCAAAATAAATCTTTAAAATCATAAGAAATATAGCTTTTTTTTTAGAATGCAATACAGTTAAACAAGAAGTAATACTACAAGGCAATAGAAGGGAAATTCATATGCCATTCAATGAAAGAAGGAAAGGGGTACATGTAGAGGAAATCTAGTTAAAAATATAAATGGAAGTGAAGATGAAGAGACTGAAATTTGATACACAATACTTCTATACTAAGGAAGGAATGGTATGGAGAACTTGATTCCAAAGAAGTAGATTTTTTAATATTTGAAAACTCAATAGATAGAGATAAAGTGGTAGAAGCATGGACAAAAAAAACCAAAAAAACATAAGAAAATATCCTAGGCCTTAGGAGACTCTTTATGGATAGAAAATTTCCTAAAAAAACATACATAGATATTGTGGACCATGCAAGATAAGAACAAGTTAAGATATTAAACTGCATCCAAATAGGAACATCACATGTTAAATTTGTTACGATATCTTCAAGAAATGGAATGTAAATTCAAGAGTTAAGAAATTAGACTACATTATTTCTATGAAACCTTAATTCTAAGTGTTCTACATTAATAGAAGACTCATGAAGACAATATACCTACTTAAAAATAATGCATAGTCTTGATTAATAATAGATAAGTAGAAGAAGTAGATAGTAATGCAATAATCGAGAATGAAGGAATATAGAACTCTTTTGATAGAAACTTGTGAATATGTAACAAATGAAATAGTGGATATCGATGGGAGATTAAAGGTACAAATCTTCTATATTTTAAGTCTTATCATAAGAGCACATGTATACTCATCAAGAGGTAAGAGGAGAGGCAAAATATTGGGATACAATCAAGATAGATATTCTTATAAAGATTTTAAATTTTGGGATTAAAATATTTATATTCATAATATGCTCTAACATATTAAATAAATCATAACCTTGTTAGAAGAAGAAACCAAAAAAATATTTAGAAAAGAAAAGATACAATATCAACATGATGCACTTGAATGGCTAACTAAAAAAAATAGAAAGGACATGTGCTATTTGATAAAGTGAGGGAATAACGATCATATATAAGATTATCAAAATCCTAAGAATTCATATGACCAAATAGAAGGGTATAAGACAAAAATAATAGAAAAACCTAGAGATAGAACTAAACATTAATCCCAACCATTAAAATTCAAAGTTCAAATAACATAGCTCAACACGGTGAACCCAAGATGGCTAAGATCACTAAGTATTAGACATGAGAGATAATAGAAAAAGTTACAATCATTATTAATGAATATGATGATCTCTAAGGACTTTCACATTTAAATCAAAGGGAAAAAAAGAGTCATATAAATTACTATAATTATTTTTTTCAATTTATTTCTTAAAACAATTATCTTTAATTATTTTATACAGGTTGATTTCTATTTTGATGGTCATATATAATTGTGGTGTAGTGGCACATTATTATTATTTTTATAAATGAAGTTCAAAAATTAAAATTAGATTTATTGTTTATTTTTGTTCAAGTTGCTCATTTGAATTCGGCACAAACTGTGTCAAAAATTCACCCAATCTAATATATTGATCTATTGCTAGATTTTAATACTTGAGCACCCATCACATTGTATTTATATAGGCATGTAATAAGATCCTTGTTAGAATCATTTGGATATATTTAAAAAACTATAAGATTGTGGATGCTTGGAATTGAAAATAGATGTGTTATAAAAAAAAGTTCAAATGATTTCAATTGAATTCAAAGCAAGTTCCTTTTGGTTGGGTGTGGTTTACAGAGAGATTTTAAGAATATGGTAACAATTTTATTCATAGTTAACCACTTCATTTAGACTATGGATGGCTCAACAACCACTCATATTGAATTTCTAACAAAACACAAATTGAATTCTAACTTTAATTGAATCTATAAACAAATAAAAAATTTAATTTTAAAAAAGTGTTGTTTATAAACCAAAAAGATTTAAGAGCATGGTTTAATAATATGAAAAGTTGAGATATAAGTGGAAGATTTGTTATCATAGATATAGTCCTCCCCATTAGATTGTGGTTTAATTTATTTTTTAACTAAAACAACTAAATAAAAACATAAAAAATAAATAAACTAATGATTATATTACTCACATATTATAATTAAAACAATAAAAATGAATTAAAATCTGATTGTATTCCTTACAAGATAGCGTCTAGTAACAATTCTTCTTGATCTTTATGTAATTCAACAACTCTTCTTGATTTCTTTATAATTACAAAATGAAAGTAGAATAATAATAGTGAATAACAACCATTGTTTTTAAAGTTCACATACAATAAAAAAAATTAAAGTTACTATTAAATTGAAAAATAATTTTCAAAATTGATTTTAAAAATATTTTAAAAAAAAATTAAAACATCTTAAAAAAGGTTTTATACTCTATCTTTTAAAAATATTTTAAATTAATATATATATATATATATATTAAAAAAACTAAAGATATAAATTATAAATGGAAATATTATATTAATAATATAGATTCTATATTATAAATCAAAATATTATATAATCTTTCCTATTTACTAATAATTTAAAATGTTAAATATTGTTTAATAAATTTTAAAATTGTAAAATATGATTTAAAATTGAGAAAAAGGTCCAAAGACCATTAAATTTGTAGGGATTTTTGCAAAGTGGACTTTTTTGTACTACAAATACTTGAATGATCAAGGCAGGATACAATTTCGTCATTTCAACTTGGCAATGTGTGCTTTGGTTGGGATTTTGCTTTGACAGTTGCAGATCATGCACAGGATGAATGTTATTGACAGACGACAAGACACCACATCGTAACCCCAACGCTGAGTGTGAAACAAAATGGAAAATAGAAAAGGCTAAAATGCATTCACCGGTCAGAGCTTAGTGTGTGATACTTAAGCCTGCCCATCCCCCAGAATTGCATTCAGGTGGGCGAGATCGAAAGGCATAGGAATTTTGTCAGCTCCTCGTCCACTGTTGGCCACACACCAATCCTGAATAATTTGACAGAGTGTGTAATTGTGTAGGATTTTTGTTGACTCCTCGCCCACTGTTGTCCACACACCACTCCTGAATAATTCGACGGAGTGTGTAATTCAGGATTGTCTCTTGAGTATGCAGAATCTAATTCGTGAAGGGGCAGACATTGTTGCCTACATCTAACCAGGTCTGAATGTTGTTGTGATCATAAGGCCAGTGCAAAGAGACATGATCTTTCACTAGCTCCAACGAGATGGGGCATCACAAATAGCTTGACACTGTCACTTCAACATCCATTCCCTTCATTCTCTCAATACCCAAATCCAAATTTCATGTTTAAAATGTTTGTTTCATTCCAGTTTTCACTATGTGCTCTACCTCTCGCTCACTCTCCCTATATATACGATGGACAAAAGACCCAAGTGTGAAAAGTGTGAACAAGCGGCATCACCATAGTGGAAATAAAATTGAATGCATGGAACAGGAAATTCACCGTTCAAAGACACCCAATCAATGCTAGCGTAACGGCTGGATCGTTGTCGATGAATATAGCAACTACATTGAACGTTGAATAATTGACTTGGACCCTAGACCATGATTTTAGTTTGAATTTGACAGAAAGAAATTAGATAGGAGATGTTTGTAGTCTAAAAGTAGACGTCAATTTTGTGCCCCACTATAGTTTAACCGGTAGGAAGCTGAAAACATTGCCAATTTCCTGTGAATAGCGAGCAAGTATAAAATTAATTAAAACTAGCAATTGCACCTTGGTGTGAGGTGTGGAAGGTCGATTAGGAAAATTGGGCTATTTCTTTCATATATATAAGGTCAATTGGTTGGTCGATCATTTAACAAATGATGTTGTTTGTGCAACAAAGGCCTCAATGGAGAAGTGATAAATTCAAATCAACTATACATCTTCTTATAAAGATCCAAACACAACTGAAACAAAACCTATGAAGGAGAAAGCATCTAGTGTTTTTGCAAATACAATTTTCAAAATGGTATTCCTTGCATATACTCCATGGAAAAATACGTAGCTAGAGAAAGCATCAGTGGCAAGCAGTCTATGTCAAGTGATGGTAATTTGAATTCATAGCAACCTCAATCAAAAATAGTGAGGAAATGTATTCCAAAGAAGGTTCACCTTGTACTCTCCCTCTTTCTATCCCTACCTCTCCCTCTCTCTCTCCCTCTCTCCTTATTGCAAACATAACATGAGCCTATTGGTAATGGAGCCTAATTATCTTCCTAATTTAGAGGTTTTATTTCAATCACATTTGGATCCCTGTAAGTGGCTGCATAGTTTATTTTGAGCTATCACTTCTCCATTGAGACCTTTGCTACACAAACAACATCATTTTCTAAATGGCCTGCCAATTGACATCATCTTTTGCATAAATGTATGCAAAAAATAGACCAAAATTTCTCCTAATTGATCTTCCACACTTCTTTGGCGTACCCATTGCACATTGAATTTGTTTATGATATTTTATAATTTGAAATTTTACAACTTCAATGAAATTATGGTAAATAAATAATTCTGACACATAGAAATGTTTATTTACTCTAGAGTATTCATCTACGCCCAACCTGCAATTTCATTTCCCCTGTTCAAAAAACCAGCAGTTGTAGTTGAGGTGCAATATAAACAGATGTATATTCCACTTTCCTCCACATTAAATATGAACCACACTTCATGCACAAGCCACTGTTGGTTTAAAATGTGAACAAATAAAAGAGTTGATGAAGAGAGAAACTCAAAAGATAGAAAATAAGAGAGACAAATTTAGATAGAGAGAGAGATGGAGATAGATATTGAAAGAGAGAGAAATAGATAAGGAAGAAAGAGAGAAAAGAGAAAGTAACTTTTGATTGGTTGTTTCATGTCAACAATCCAAGGATGGCATGTATCCTTGGGGGGTTATTCTCAAGGTAGCATGTCATTTGATTAATGATAGGTTAATTCACCTTTAAGAACTCTTCAATGTACCCATTTCATGCTAAGGAGATAAACATATAGAGAGAGAAAGAGAGAAAGAGAAAGGAAGAGAAAAGGGAGAGGGGGGTAGAGATAAGATATAGATAGGTGGAGAGAGAAAAAATAGAAAGAGAGCAAGAGAGAGGGAGAAAAATGAGACAAAGGAGGAGAAAGAGACAAAGATAGATAAAAAGAGAGGTTAAAGATAGTATATAAGACATCAAACCTTGCTAATTCTACTTTTTGAAGTATTGATCTATTGTTGCTAATGATAAAATTGTATCCAGAAAATTTAGCATTAAAATTAAAATTTAGATTTTTCAATTTCACTATGAAAATCTAACCAAATTTCATCAAATCCAGCCAATTCTTTCTATTTTTGATTTCAATGAGGATTGATAGAGTGTAATCCCAAACCCAAACTTTATGATAAAATTGTGAGTGCAGTTTTTCAAGTATTTTTTTACACCAAAATTTATATTTTCCAAATTTAATAAACATAAAGCATGAGATTTTATTATGAAAAACACTTAAAGGAAATTGACCAAACTTCATCAAACTCAGACACTAAATTTTCTCAAATTTTAACCCTCATAATGGATTAGTGATCCCAAACTTTGTAATCAAATTATGAGCACGCAAATTTTTCCAATAATTTTCTACACTAAAATCTAAATTTCTCAATTTTATAAACATTAACATAAACATGGCATTTTACAATAAAATTAGGGATCTAAAATCCAAATATTCCAGATACATTTGCAAGACTAAACTAAAAAATAAAATAAAAAAATACTATGCTTGCATTATATTATAACATTTATTTGACATAAGTAATGGAGATACGATGTTTAAAAATGTGGCGAGTGCAACAGTATTCTTAACAAAGGAAAAGTGAACTAATTCAGGAGTAGCAGAAACTAGACTAATTCAACTTCCTTCTGGAACCTCTGAACATAAAACGTACATAAAGTATCTAGAACAATAGCATATAGCCAAAAAACCAAAATGAAAAAAACATTTTTCTCTATATGCAGTTGTGTGGAGCTTTCAAGAAGGTATTAACACATGGCATAACACATTACAGGTGTCAAACCAATTCAATTGATGTATATGCATCTGATAGAAATGTTTAGAAAATTGAACATGATGGGGAGAAAAAAAAAAATTGTTTAGAAAATATGTTTTGTTGTCACATAATGGCCATAAATGGGTGGTGGAGAATGCTATGTGTCCTAAAAAGTGTGTTGTGTTGACATAGTCAAGGAACTTTAACCATACTCGTTATTAATTATAATTTAAAAGAGTGGATTTAACAAACTTATAAAGGCATTGGTTTGTTGGATAAACAAAGGTGTTTTGGTGCTAGTATAGTGTTTCATAAAACGTGAGGTATTCCTCAGAGTACAAAATAGTGGACGCATCTTACTCATCAAGATGCAAAACTCAAAAATAATTTCAGGGCCACCATCCTAATAATTAGGTGAGAATAAAATGCTCTCTTGTGATGATAGGGTTACATAAATGGATTAAGTAGGTTCTCCATTAGACTTAAATGAATTTGAACTTTCCATTAAGATGACTTTTTGTATAGTTAGTTATATTGCAGCAACTCATTGAACAACAAAAAATAATCAATAACATAGATTGCATCAAATAATGCATAAAGATGGAATGAGTAGAGTCTTTTGTGAATAATAAAAGCCAACTCTTAGTAATTCAAAGCTGCATTTTATGACTTATTATCTTTTATTCATGTATCTCTTATTGTAGTAGCTAGCTCCCTAGAGCTAATATATTTTGCATGAAACAATAAAGACAATGGAATGAGTAGAGTCTTATGTGAATAATAAAAGACAACTCTTAGTAATTCAAAGAATTCAAGTTAATTTATTCTATTTTAATTTTTAATTAAGATTAAAATTTCAAATTTACTGATAAATAAACAAGGAAGATATTTTTTGTTCTATAGGTTTTAAGTTTCAATAGTCAATATTGACTTTTGAATAAATTTTATTTAATCTTTATAAACCCATTCTAGCTATCAATGCTTACCCAAAAATATTATAATTACATAAGTTTTTTATATAATGCAAATTTATTTTTAAAAAATTATAATTATAGTTGTAATAGAAATTATACAATATAAATAATACTATACATGATTAATGTATTGTGAATAATAATCATTAAATTATATTTAATATAATTATATTAAATATTATATAATATTAGGTATAATATAAATTACTTTATCATTATCATTAATTCCCTCTCTTTCACAACTATACAATAGACCTAAGTTTTCTTTAATGGACCTTCCACACCTATTCGGCATACCCATTGCACACCAAGGTGCAATTGCTAGTTCTATTTATATGATAGCTCCTCATAGTGTTTATTAGAAAGAAGTAAAGAGAAGAGGAAAATGTCAACTTGGAGTTGAATATAAAAATGTTGGATAATCTATTTAAGAAAGATATTCAGAAATGTAGATTATGTAGATGATACCAAGATATATTTTATTTATCATGGTTGAGAACCAATTTTATGTAGTAAAAAGCAATCTACTATTTTCTTATCCAATATTAAAGTTAAGTATATTAGTTCATCAAAAGCATTCCAAGAAGCTATGTGGCTTAAAAAATTGATGGAATACTTACATCAATCACATAAAGAGAAAATAATGATATTTTGTGACAATGAAGATAATTTAATCCATTGTACTGATTAAAAGCATATTGCAGTACATCATTTTATTTGAGATTTAATTCAAAAAATACAATAGAACTAAAACATTAATACAACTAGCCATATGTGTGTGTAACACTCAATATCAATGGGAAGCCAACAATATGTAGGTCGTCAAGGTGTTGAATGGAAGAATCAGCATCTTGCTCATTCATGTACTACACGAGAAGGCAACCATTATACAAAATGATATTCTTAGTGGGGCCATATTGTCAAGTTAGGTTTGGCACCCACTTTTCGTCGAGAGTACATTTGTGGTTAGCTCTCATTGTAACACTTCACCTTAAGAATACCAACGGAGGATATCCACCCGAAATCACAAAGTAGTCTAGAGGATATCCAGCCACACCATTTCCATTCTCCATGTAAACAATTAACACCTTGAAACAGAGCACACAATTATATGTGTTAGTTTTTGAAGACTAAATTTAAAATTAAGAAACTTCTATTTCGAATAGATGTTTCTATTTCTAATTAAGAAACATCTAATTTGAATAGAAGCTTCTAGTATTATTTAAAAACTTCTCATTTGAAAGCTTTCTTGCTTTTATAAGTATGCCAATATGGATCTCTCCTATGTGTTGTTGTTGAGAAGAATGATTATTTTTCGAATGGAGCTCCTAATGTAAAAGAATTTTTGTGATAATAAAAGCCATTGATCCTTGCCCCGTGGTTTTTCCTCCACATTGGATGTTTTCCACGTAATCTTTGTGTTCTTCGCAATATCTTATTTTGCTGTCTATTTTATTTATTGTGTTTTTTTTTTTAATAAAGGAAAAAACGGGTTTTACAAGGACCCGAAACCACAAAGTTTACAAACAATTAAAAATATTAAACGTTAAAGTACCCATACCAAGAAGGATGCCAAACAGAAAGAGCCAAGAAATTACAACAACCCCCAACCCAAGGCCAGCAACGGCCAACAAAAAACCAGCAATAGAAACAACCCACAACTAACCTAAGGAATTTAAAATATCAACAGCCTCAACTTTGAGGTTGTGCATATCCTGAGTACACTTTTTCAAAGCTTGTATCTTCGGGGGCGTAGAATCCACGTTCCTCTTCAAGTAAGCTCTCATCCTCTTTGAAATTACAACATCCTCTATCTTTATTTTTTCCTTATCATCTTCCAAGTCCACGATCAAAGATCCTTGTTGGGTATTTTCCAGTTTCTCCGCCATAGCACTGATGATAATGGAATTTTGTTTCACCATTATGTGGTTGTGCTCCATAATAGTTCTCATGGTGTCTTTTATTCTACCAATTTCTAACTCTAGGAGCTTGACCTTACCTTCATTATCCTCAACCACCAACCTCGTTTTATCCTCATTCCTCACACCCTTCGCAATATTTAGGGAAGTGACTTTAACTTCCAAATCCTCCAACTTACTAGTGAGAGCCCTATTTTTAAGGCTAAGGTCCTTAATTTCATGGAAATCCTACTTTCATAATCCTAAAGTAATCTACAACTCCATTTCTAGCAATGGAAAGGATATCACCAGGAAACTCATGGTCCTGCTTAAAGTAATGGTCTTTAGGGTTAAGGTCTCTTGGGAATCTAGGTCTATTTTCTCTATTCGTGGCAGGGTGGGACGAATAGGAATCCTTATTGACTTTTGGGACTTCAATTTTTTCCTCCGGGCTATCCTCAGAATAAGACACCAATTTATTAACAAGGGAACCCTTTTGAATGGACTTATCTTTCAGAATAGAGCCATTGGGGTTTACTTTGAGGGGTTTTCTTACCGGATTTGTTAGGGGAGGGAGGGTCTCCTTCATTCTGCTTAGGTTCTGGATTATCTTTTTCCTCAAACACGCTATTTTCAGTATCATAGTCATCAGAGGCCAAATTCATAACAGGGTTGGATAAGTTCATCATATTTTGAATATGTTCATAAATTAGCTGAATAAGGCTAGTATGCAAAATTGGGTTCTTCCTAGGACTCTTCTTATGATCTTCCAAGTTGTTACTCAAGGAAAAATACAGATAGTGAGGGAAGGAAACCCTTACCTTGTGATGAAAGTGATTGAGAAGGGCGAAGTGGTAATTGTAGACTCTAGTGAATCTATTGTCCAAAGTAATGTATTCCATGATCATTCTGAGCACCTTTCTCCATAATGCCTTAATCGAATCAGCCTCAAAGTAGCTATTGGAAACTTTTATTAGCTCTTTCTTCTCCTTATCTTTCCTGTGGAATCTAATAACAGCCTCATCAGAGAACTTTATGTCATGAAATAATTTCATCCCCTCTATTGTCATGCCAGTGACCTCCCCAATGAGGTTCTCGTCCACCTTGACCTTCCTCCCGAAGAAATTTTTTTTGCCATTCTTCCAATGTTTACCAAAATACTCAATGGCCTTAGGATCAGGACCATGAAGCTTTTTAATGAATGGGAGAGGCCCACCATGCACAACTTGCTTCCACACCTTCAGATTTCTCTTATGCATCTCATAGCTCGTCGACTCCACCCTCTTCCTATTTCCCGCCATAATCACATTCACCTCCCTGATTTTTCTACCAAAGAAAATTTCCTGAAATAAAATACTACAGCCAAATCTAGGCACCCACAAAACATGCCACTTCTTACTGCCAATAGAGATAATAAACACGGCCCCATCAAATCTAATGATGTTGATGTACTTGAACTTATTCTCCTTCATCATCAAAAAAGGTTGCAGCTTTCCCATGCGTGATATCATAGTCGATTAAGTCCCTTACATCAGCGCCCAAACCATTAAGGTCCTGCCACATAATCAACCCCTTTTGTTTAACCCCCTCATTAGCAAAAAAATCTTTGACATAGTTAGCTTCCCTAAAGGCATGAGATATTTTAACTTTATCAAATTTAGCTAAAAGGGACTTAGCATCTTTGATCTAACTCTTAATGGTCCATGAAGGGGGGCCTTACCTACGATGCAATCAATAATGTTTTTAGAGTCCCCTTCTAACCATAATTTTTTTAAGTTCAGACTATGAGCAAGGTCAATAACCTGAAAGGCTCCAATGGCTTCAGCCACATGGTTTGATTGAGATCCAAGGGAAATGGCCATCGCTGCTACAAAATTACCATTAGAGTCCCTAATCACACCCCCACTTTCAACCAACCTTGGGTTTCCCTTATCCGCACCATCAAAGTTGGCTTTAATCTAACCTCTAGGCGGATGACTCCAGCACACTCCTTCCCAGTCTGTTTTAGCTAGTTTGGAAGCCTTAGACACATCACTTTTAATATTCCAATCCTTAGCTATCTTTAAGTCATAGGGAGAGAAAACCACAACCTCCATCATATTCTCTTGATGGGGGATGATATTAAAATTTTCCACAATTAGCTTGAAAAAAATTTCAAACACATTATTCTCCAAAGTTTCCTTATCCCTGAAGAATTTTTTATTTTGTTTCTTCCACACACCCCAAGCTACATAAGGGAAAGTGAAATCCCATAATCTTCGAATATAAGGATTCATAGAAGGGGTGTTCCACTGATTAAAAAAGTCTGCAATGGTATATGGAAACACCCACAAGAGATTCCAAAGAGCCAGAAATTTACCCCATTTAGCAGCCGCAAACAGACAATGGAGAAACAAGTGGTTTGCAAATTCTGCCTCATTCTTTCAAAGATAACATTGATTAGGGATTTGGAAACCACGCTTGCAAATATTGTCAACCGTAAGCACTTTATTTTGAAGAAGGGTCCAAAAAAATATATTAACTTTAGGAGTTAGATGTTTTATCCAATCTCTAGCCCAAAAGGGAGAAGGGGCTTGAAAGAGGGACAACAAAGAGACAATCGAAGACATAGAGTAGTTGCCTGAAGGGTTAGAAGTCTAGACTAAAAGGTCATCCTGCTGACTCGGACCCATCCTAATAGCCATCAATGAGGAATGAATCGGAACAAGCTCTAGGCTAAGCTAGTTCAGGTCCACCCATCACCCATCACACCGATAATCCTTTACTTGGGTTCCAAAAGTAATTTTGAAAATGTTAGCCCACCTGATAAACCTTTCATTATTATTTAGGGGCTCCTTCAGTAACCATCTATCCTCCCAAAACCTAGCTTGATTTCCACTTCGTATACTCCATCCAACACCTAAGTCCACAAACTTTCTCCCTATTATCATATCATTCCAATAGGCTAATCCACGAAGCAAAGAAGGAGAATGTAGCAAAGCCTTAAGAGAACCAAAATTAGCCATATATTTACTTTTTAAAATATCTATCCATTCCCAATTAGACGAAAAAGACCTCCATATTTTCTTAGCAAGAAGCGTCTTATTCATCATTATGATCTTTCTTAGACCCAAGCCTCCCAACTTTTTTTCCCTACAGACAAGATCCCATCCTATAAGAGGCATTCTCTTTCTTTCTTCAACACCCAACCAAAGAAATCTTTTTTGGATTTTTTTAATAGCGTCTACAAATTTAGCAGGGATTTTAAAAAGACTTAAAGCGTAAATCAGAAGGTTCTGAAGAGAAGCTTTGAGGAGTTGGATTTTACCTACTTGAATAAGAAGAGATCCTTTCCATCCAACGATATTTTTGCTAAACCTATCAACCAATGAGCTCCAAAAGGAATAAGGAGGCTTAAGGCATAAGGGAAAGCCAAGATAAATTGAAGGTAAATATTCCACTCTGCAACCAAGGATTCTAGCTATCTTGACTTGTCTGTGTTCAGGGGTGTTAAAAAAGAAAAGAGAACTTTTCTATCTATTGACCATCTAACCAGAAGCCCTCTCATACTCATCCAAAAAAAAATCAGATTCTTAGCTTCAACCACAGTAGATCTCCCCATAAGCATAGTATCATCAACAAACTATTGATGGGAGCAAATCAGATTACTAGAAGAGGGCCTTAGTCCCACTAGAGACCCCTGATCAATCAATCTTTTCAATTTTCTTCCAAGAAATTCAACCATAATAGTGAATAAGATGGGGGAGATTGGATCACCCTGTTTTAGACCTCTTGAGTTCTTAAAAAAGCGCAATGGGGACCCATTCACCATAATAGAAATAGAAGTTATAGAAACAAGTTGATCCACCATCTGAAGGACTCTATTGCTGAAGCCAAATGCCCTCATGATTTTGAGTAAGAATTTCTAGTCCACTCAGTCATAGGCTTTCGAAATGTCCAGCTTTAGGAGAAAACCTTCAGTTTTGGATTCCACAAGGGAATGGGCATTCTCATGGACAGTAACAATAGAATCGAGGATCTTCCTTCCAGGAACAAAACCATTATGTTGGGAAGAGAACAAAGAAGGAAAAATTATGAGAATTCTAGATGTCAAAACCTTTGAAATGATTTTGTAGAAAGAATTACAAAGGCTTATAGGCCTGAAAGCTTCAAACTTCGCTGCTCTAGGTTTCTTGGGTATAAGGACCAAAAAGGTAGCATTTAGTTCCTTTAGGAGACTTCTTGATCCAAAGAACTCTTTGACTGCATTCACAACATCCTCTTCAAAAATTTCCCAGAACCACTAAAAGAAGAACATGGGAAACCCATTAGGGCTAGGGGCTTTGTTCCCATCAAAAGAAAAGACAACTTTTTTTTATTTCTTCCCTAGAAGGAATAGCAACAAGCTTAGTATTATCTTCCTCCCCTACAATATTAGGTATGACCTCTAAAAGGTAATCTTTCTTTTTGTGGTTGAATTTTTCGCTCACTGAAAGGAGATTACTAAAGAAATGGACAACTTGTCTTTTGATGTCTTCATCCTCCTCAAACCGGTTACCATTGATATCAATGTGAGAAATTCCATAGGTTGCCCTATGTTTTGATGCAGACAAGTGAAAATATCTGGTGTTTTTATCTCCAATAGAGAGCCATAGAGCTTTTGATCTTTGTCTCCAGAAGTCCTCTTCTTTGGCTATAATATCATGAAATTTCCCAAGCAATTCATTTTTTTTGTGCCTAGTTATCATCAATGTATCCTTCCCGCTGAATTTTTCCCTGAATATCCAACAGCTCCAATTGTAACTCGAACTTGATACCAAAGATATTACCAAAAGTTTCTTTATTCCACTTTCTTATCTTAAATTTTACTTCCCTCAGTTTCTTTGCCACCCTGAACATGGTAGTCCCAAGGACAGCTATATTCCACCATTTCCTTATTTCCTCAAGAAGCTAAGGATGGGAAAGTTACATTTGTTCAAATCTATAGGGAAAATTCCTCTTCCCCTTAATAGGGTCCATAATAAAACTTATTCGGAAGTGGTTAGATCCCACCCTAGAAAGGGCCTTTAAGGAAAAAATTAATTTAAAAACCATTGATCTAAAATTAACGTTCTATCTAACCTCACTTGGATCAAGTCCTTACCAGTTCTTCAATTCGACTAGGTATAGGCAACACCTTGTAGCTCCAGATCAATCAATGCTTGGTTATTAATGAAGTCCAATAGGTCCATTTTTCTTTCCATATTAACCTGGGATCCTCTGAACTTCTCATCATCCTGAAGAGGGGTATTACAATCTCCCATCACAATCCAGGATTCATTAGTGAAAATCCTGCAGAAGGCAACAAGCTCATGCCAAAATAATGAGATTCTAATTCCAATAAGTAACAATCCCCCCTGAGGCTCCTTTAGAGCTATTTCCATGGACTCCAAAAAATTGAAACATCTTAATCTTTTCAACTTTTTCTTTAGGAATTTTAGACTCTTGGACAAGAAAAATATCAGGTTTGTGGTCCCTAACAAAATTGTGCAGAACATCCTGCTTATGGAGGCTATTCATCCCCCTTATATTCCATGACATAATCTTCATGTTTTACTAGGGGATTGGAGAATCTTTGGAATGGTCTTTTGAACACCATCCGTAATATCCTGAAAACTCCCATGCTCTCTTAGCCACTTTACTGATCTTCTTCCTTGATTGCTCTTTGTGACTCCACAGTTTTCTTTAGCTCTAGTTCTAGTAGAGACTCCACTCGGAGTATTCTAATGATTATTTTTTTCTTCTTTTTCTTAGATAGAGAGATGACATCTTCTCTATCTGTATCCTCTTGGATTTCTAGCTCTTTTCCTGACTCCCAATCCTTATAAGACATCCTCCTTTGATCCAAAGCAAGAGTGTACATTAGTTCATTATCATACTAGGTTGAGTTATCACTTGATAAATATTGAGTTTGACTCAAATTCTCATAGGTATCCTTAACAACTTCCAGGGAAATAGTTTTTGGAACCTGAAAAGAGTCCATGCTAGAGGGGAAACTTCCTCCAGAGGCAGAATGTAAGATAGAAATCTAGCACTTTTCTTTGAGGTTCCTGAGATCCCAAATATTCCTTAAAACCCACCTCTTCATTGATCTATGGGGCTAACACCAAAGATTCAGGCTTCTTGCTCCCTAACTCTCCATTAAGGGTGTTGACATTGTTCTCTTTACCCTCCTCATCAAGCTTATTTTTCCAAAAAGTATTTGGTTTAGGCGGAGGATTATCTTTATCCTTGTTGGTATTAAGCAAGCATTTCTTAGCCCAGTGCCCAGTTTTTCTACACTTAAAGCAAGCAAAAGGGATTGGTTCAAACTCAATAGTTTGTGTCCAAATACCCAGCTTCGATTGGATTCCAATAGAGGAATGGAGGTCAGAATTTTGGGACACCCCCACAAATATTCTAGCAAACACAAGATTTTTTCTAGCCGTTGTCATAGGATCTATTGATAGAAGCTCCCCAAAAGAGTTGGCACTGCCATTGAAGACATCCTCATTTCAGTAATCCAAAGGAAGACCAAGAAGTCTAGCCCATACTGGAGCATTCTAAAAAATGGAGTCAGAAAGATCTAGGTTAGAAGTCCATTTCTTCAGAGCCAAGGAGGATTTTCCTATAACCCAAGGACCACCACTCCTCACAGCCAAAATATCTTCCTTGCAAGTAAACTCAAAAGCAAATTAACCTTTAGGAAGTGCTGCAACCGAAACTTTGTCGTTGGTTCTCCACTTGTTTTTGAAAAACTCCCTTACCACTTCAATATTTGGTCTAGGGCCCATAAATTTTCCAACCATTGCTTTGTCCATTAAGGCTATGTTATGATCAATAATTAGATCAGGAACAGAGATGGCAAACTTACCTTTAGCTAGGTCATAAATGTTGCACACTGGAGGGAAGACTGATTTACCATTAGGTTTAACTCCAAACAGAGAAGACCATGGTTTTTATTTTGCTCCTTCCCCACCAATGGCCCCCACCACCACTTTGGTTTTTTCACCCTCATGTCCTTTGAAAGGCCCATCAAGGTTAGCAGATAGGATAGCCTCCCCCCTGGGTCCACTAGAATATTATTTCCGGTGTCGTTCTCTTTTGAATTGTCCTTACCTTGCTCCTCACTCAAAAATTACATTGATTCTTCCTGTGAATCCTTGTAACATACTCCATGGCCTGTTATTATTATTATTTAGGCTTAAATTTCATAACAATTGGCATTGGAGCACCAGGTTGCTGGAAGATTTGGTGTGTGTAGGCTTTTTCTTTCATTGAGCAACATGGAGGTCACAACCAGTGACATGGAGAAGTTAAATGGGGCTAATTTTTCCCTATGGAAATCCCAAATAGAGGATATATTAATTCTAAAAGATCAATAACTGCCACTTGAAGGAGTATCAAAGAAACCCACAATGATGACAGATGAAGATTGGAAAAAGTTGGATAGAAAGGAAGTTGCAACCATCCGTCAATAGTTGGCTAAAAATGTATATTTTAATGTTTCCAAAGAGAAGATAACAACAGAACTATGGAAAAAGCTTCGTGATCTAATGAATGATGTCAGTAGCAGTTTAATGAATGAGGAACTATGACACAAATCAATGACAAAAAACTAGGGAGGAGAAGCCTTAGCCCTAGCCGATCGCAGTAGAAAATTTGATCGGAACCGATAAGAGCATTCAAAGTCAAGAGGAAGATCAAAATCAAGAAGATGCAGATTCACCTGCTATCATTGCGGCAAACTGGGACACATGAAAAGAAAATGTTGAATCTGGAAGCAAGAACAAAAGGAACAAAAACTAGCAAGTGCAAATGAAGAAACTACTTTTGTTGCATCAGATGGTGAGGTATTAATTATTGTTTCATATGAGGATACATGCCTTTGTACTTCTAACCATAATATTGATTGGATTTTAGATTCTGTAGACTCCTATCATGCTACCCCAAGCAGAGAAAATTTGATTTCTTATAAATCTGGTAATTTGGGTAAGGTTTGCTTAGGTAATAATAATTTATGTAGTATTGAGGGAATGGAAGATGTTTTAATAAAAACAAAAGATGGTTGTAGTTTATTTCTTAAACAGGTTAGGCACGTACCAGAGCTTGGAATGAATTTAGTTTTAGTTGGAAAGCTCGATGATGAAGGTTACCATATAGTTTTTGGCAAGGGATGTTGGAAATTTGTAAAAGGTTCGCTAGTTGTTGCAAAGGGGCAGAAAACAGGCAGTCTCTATACATTAAAATCAAAGCTGCAAAAGTCAAATATTGCTATTGTTGCAGAGTAGCCTATAACAGATTTGTGGCACAAAAGACTTGGACACATGACAGAAAGAGGTTTGAAAATACTTGTTGAGCAAAAAAAAATTCCTAGAATAAAAGGTACTGAATTTAAATTTTTTGAACACTGTATTATGGGTAGACAAAAAAGAGTGTCATTTTTAAGGAATAATTCAAAAAAGGATACAAAAATATTAGATTTGGTACATTCTGATATTTGTGGCCCATTTAATATAAAATCACTAGGTGGGGTTGCTTATTTTGTTGATTTTATTGATGATGCGTTGAAAAATGTGCGGGCTTTCCCTATTCAGAGTAAGGATCAAGTTTTAGATGTTTTTCAAAAATTTCATAAGGTTGTTGAAGGGAAACTAACAAACTTTTGAGATGTATTATAATAGATAATGGTGGGGAGTATTGCTCCAAAGCCTTCAAAGAATATTGTGGTAAACATGGGATAAAGCATGTAAAAATAGTTCCTCTCACTCCACAACAAAATGAAACAACTGAGAGAATGAATTAGACAATAATGGAGAAGGTGAGAAGTATGCTTTCAAATTCTAGTTTTCCCAAACATTTTTGGGAAGAGGTTGTCTGCACTGCTTGTTATTTAATAAACCACTCTCCCACAATTAGATGGAGGCATTCCTGAAAAGGTATGGACCGGTAAGGAGTTATATTATTCTTATTTGAAAATTTTTGTTTGTGAAGCTTATGTGCACATTCCTAAAGAATAGAGGTCCAACTTGGATGAAAAATCATTGAAATTTATTATCTTAGGATATACTAACAATGAGCTAGGTTATCAGTTGTGGGATCCTCTGAAAAGAAGAATTATCAAAAGTAGGGATGTTATTTTTAATGAAGGAAAAATGTTTCAAAATACTAAAAAAAGTGTGGAGATGCATAAATTTGTTGAAATTAAAGGACAACAAGAGGAGCAAAAAGAAAATCTTCCACCATTGGATGAAGCCACTATTGAAAATAATGACCAGCCATTACAACATAATGGAAATGAGGAACAATGACAAGCATAAACTGTGCAAGAGCCCTTACAAGAGATTCAACCTAAAAACATCATACCACATTTGGTTCACATATCTGCTAGGCCTCATAAGCTTTCACAAAGATATCCTCCCTCTGATTATATTTTATTAACTAATGAAGGTGAACTTAGTTGTTTTCAGGAAGCTTGTAAAGATGAGCATGGTAAAGAGTGGAAGAAAGCAATGGAGGATGAAATGGATTCTTTGCAGGAGAATAGAACTTGGGAGTTGGTAAAGCTTCCAAAAGGAAGAAAATCCCTACAAAACAAATGGGTGTACAAGATCAAACAAGAGGGTGATGAGAAGAAGAGATAAAAAGCAAGGCTGGTGGTGAAAGAATTTTCTCAGAAAGAAGGTATTGACTTCACTAAAAAAATTTCACCTGTTGTTAAAATGTCATCCATTAGAGTTATTCTTGGTCTTGTTGTTGCTCTAGATTTGGAATGTGAATAGTTAGATGTAAAGAATTCCTTCCTTAATGGAGAATTGGAAGAGGAAATTTATACAGAGCATCTAGAAGGTTTCAAAATAAATGGTAAAGAGAACCTGGTTTGCAGGTTGAAGAAGAGTCTCTATGGGTTGAAACAGGCACCTCGCCAGTGGTATAAGAAATTTGATTCATTTGTGTTGGAGCATGGTTTTAATAGACTAGAGACTGATCATTGTGTCTACATCAAGAGATATGACCAAGATAAGTAGATTATATTATTGTTATATGTGGATGATATGTTAGTTGTTGGACAGGATAGTGATATGATTAACAGGTTGAAGAAGGATTTGAGCAACCAGTTTGCAATGAAGGATTTGGGTCTAGCACAACAAATATTGGGCATGAAGATCATTTGTGATAGAAAGAAGAAAAAATTGTGGTTTTCACAAGAAAAGTATATTGAAAAGGTGCTTGAAAGATTTAATATGAAGGATGCCAAGCCAGTTGGTACACCTCTTGCTTCCCATTTCAAATTGAATTCTGATTCATGCCCTTGTGATGACAAGGATAAGGAAGATATGAAAAATATTCCTTATGCTTTAGCAGTTGGTAGTTTAATGTATGCCATGGTACATGCACATGGCTAGACATTGCACATTCAGTGGTAGTAGTCAGTAGGTTCCTTGCCAATCTAGGCAAACAACATTGGCAAGCAGTGAAATGGATGTTAAGAAACCTTAAGGGTACTAGTCATTACTGTTTATGTTTTTGTCATACTGATATGGTGCCTGAAGGTTTTATAGATGTAGATATGGTTGGAGATGTGGACACTAGAAATTCCACCACTAGTTATTTATATACATTTGAAGGTGCAACAGTGTCTTGGGTGTCTAGGCTACAAAAAATAGTATCTCTCTCCACAACAGAGGTAGAATACATAGCTACAACTGAAGCATGCAAAGAAATGTTTTGGATACAATGATTCATTAGAGAGTTAGGCATAAAACAAGACAAGTATATGCTATATTGTGATAGTCAAAGTGTCATTCACTTGGCAAAAAACCTAGCCTTTCACTCATGAACCAAACACATTGACTTAAGGTATCATTGGATTAGGCAGGTGTTGGAGGAAGGAAAGCTACACTTGGAAAAGATCCATATAGTTGAGAACCCTATGGATATGTTTACAAAAATACTGCCAAGAGCCAAGCAAGAGTTATTTAGGATCTTGGTAGGCCTGCAGATGACTTGATGTGCAGGCTTGGGCAAGGATCAATAGCAAAAAGGATCATCTACAATTACAGTTTGTTATCCAGGAGCCTTGCATTTAGCTTCAAGTGGGAGAATGTTAGTTGTGAAGGATAAATTTAGCTTCAAGTGGGAGAATGTTAGTTTTTGATTATTGAGAAGAATGATTATTCTTCAAATGGAGCTCCTAATGTAAAATATTTTTTGTGATAATAAAAGCTATTGATCCTTGCCCCGTGGTTTTTCCTCCACATTGGAGGTTTTCCACATAATCTCTTTGTTCTTCACAATATCTTATTTTGTTGTCTATTTTATTTACTGTGTTTATCTATTTTTATTGTTGTTATTATTATTATTCTGGCTTAAATTTCATAACAATATGAACAGGAAAAATCATGTGCACACTACAGAATTCCTTTGCTCTACTTTCCTACAAACAAACTCCTCTCCACACCACACACAACCTTTTCTCTCCTTTTCCTACAAAGACAGAGAGAGTGGAGTGTGAGGAAGAGAGGGGCGAGGGAAGCAAGGAATAGGATTCAGCTCCTACACATAAATAGACCTATGGGTCATTTGGCTTTTAATTTTCCTCTGCTTTTAAGACTTCACTCTGGGTCGTATCACATTCTATACATGGAGAAGAACGAGAGTGAAAAATGTTTGAAATACTAACATTTATTTTTTCGCATTCTTGTAGTTGTTTTGTTCGATATAAAAATAAATATTTTTTTTCTAAGTGTCTATCTGTGTATTGAAATACCTAGAATCTAAAGTTGGCTCTAGAATGACAAGATTAATGAATGTACTTAGTGAAATATAGAATTGTGGTAAGACTCAAATTGAGGTCACAAGGGCAACCTTGAATCTTTTAAGGATAAGCATAACATTTGAATCTTAGAAAATTTTATATAAGGGTTCACTTATGTTTGTATCTTTAAAAGAAAGTTGGTAATGTTAAAAAACACCATTGAAACTTACTATGGTGGTCGATGTGGCAATGTGTGGAATCTTCGAGATTTTGTCGATTGAAATCAAGTCATCTTAATTGTTTTAATGGATTTTTGATAAGTTGGAAGACACCCTAAGCAACTTATGAAATGGATGTATAACATAAGTTAACAATGATGTGTTTTAATGATGTAATGAATATTTGAGGCATGATGCAATGGATTCTTGAGATGAAGTGCAATGAATGGGCCTAAGCAGTAAATTGAGAGCATGAAAGCACGAGTTTTGATATTGTTGATGCAAGAAATAATGTTATTATTATGACTAATGAAAAAACAAAGATATTCTAGATGTTTTCCAAGATCCTCTATATATTAAAATATCACATGATGAAGGGTAATGATCAAAAAAATTGCATCTATGAAATGTCACTGGGGTGATGTTTGTTTATACATATGCACAATTTGAGCTAATTGGTACACATGCCAACAAGTAATGATAACATCAAGCTTAATTGACTTGGGGATATGATGGATTTGATTTGAATAATTAAATTTATATGCAAAAACCACCAAGATTTGAAAAACATGGTAAATAATATCTAGTTTGCAAGTTAAAAAAATTATATTTATGGTCTAAAACATGCTCTAAGAGCTTGGTATTAAAATAATACATGAATAATTTTTTATTAATAGATGGAAATGAGCAAATCCAATCCTAGTCTATATGTCTTAAATTTTAATGATCATATACTTATTACAATAATATATATAATAATGATTTGATCAGCGTTAGTAGCAATTTTAAAACTATTTTACTTGCTAAGGAAAGTTTGAAGGAAACACTTGATATAATAAATTTGGGACTAATGCATAATTTTTTGGGGATGCAAGTTTGGAAAGAAGGAAGAATATTACTTTCTTAGTCTAAATATATGCATTGGATGTGCTTAAGAAATTTTAAATACTTGATTGTAAACTAGCATCTACACCATTTGATATCAGAATCAAACTTAGTGCTAGATTTTATTTTGAGAAAATTGATAGTACTTTATATCGACAATTAGTGGGTAATCTTTATATCTTATAATATCTAGACTAAACATTTAATAGGTAGTCAAAGTTGTGTTTAGGTATATGTTATCTCCTTGTGTTGATTATTGGATAGAAGCAAAGAGAATATTGTGGTAGATTTGAGGAACGCATCGACTAGGAATTCAATATAAAAACAAGAGACGCATTTGCGTCATGTTCCTGCCGATTGTGAATTTGTTTTGGTTGTTTGAGATATTTAGTTGATAGAAGCAGTTAGGGGGGAGCAATGTCAATGTGTATTGTTTTAAAAATATATATATTGCACATGGAGTTTTCATTTTTTTAGTTTTATTGTAAATCTTTGATGTTAGCTAAAGCCTTAATTATTATAAGAGGAAACATAATTTAAATTGAATTTTATTTCAACTACATCTACTTATGTTGTTTGTTGCTCTAATTTTTATATGATTAACTATGGTATGTAAGTAACAAAGTTCGAAGCAATACATTGAATCAGGGCTTAAATTTGATGGCCGTATGACCGTATTTAGAGATTTTTTCCGTAAAATACAATCAAGATTTTTAGAAGATTGTATTAGATGAAAGGAGAGATTTTGGATAGGCTGTCAAAATTTATATAGAATTATAATTATATATATATTTCATTTATATATAATTTTACTTACACTAAAGTATATCATAATGTTTCAAGGGCACCTTTGAATAGATAACCGTCATTAAAAAATTTGTTGACAGGCAAGGTTGACCGTCAAATTTAAGCCCTGCATTGAATTATTGTTACAGATGTATTTTTTCTATGCAACTCTGATTATAGAAATGTTCTAAATTAAAAAATCATGATTTGTACCACAATGAAAATTTATGCATAATTAGCCATCAATGGTTTATAAAGATGATACATTAGATATAGCAAAATGCATTCATAGTTGAAAACATTCCAACTTACAGATTATTATTGTGACAATATCAAATAGTCAAGATGATGAGATGTGTGCAGTCATATATAACATCTGAACACATTAAAAAATTATAACTAAAACTAATTATTTGAATAAGATGTGTGGTCATTTATGGTAACTTTACAAACAACAGAATCCAAGATCATAACATCAATTAATATAAAAAGCAACATTCAAAAAATGACTTATAACTTTTTACTGTAAAGAGATCACTGCATAAAATAAGTATTAAGAGTTAAATGACTGACCTTCCATTCAACAAAACTGCAAATTTTCTATTGCCTACTTTCCTAGCACGTGCCATATTTTCAAACTCAGCCCCATTCTTAACAACAAATTCAGAAAAAAAATCAATATTCTGAACAATTTCAATGTCATTCAGCTTCTGTGCAAAATCCCTAGTGCTTCCTCAATATCATCCTCTTTACACAGTCTTTATGTGAGTGTTATAAGTGATAACACTTGGATGTATTTCCATCTCTTTCATTTCAGCAAGAAGGGATTTGATTCTACGGAGATCACCAGAGTTTCCAAGGCCACCTAAAAGCGTGTTGAAGGATATGACATCTAGAGGAAGGCATTCAGTTATGGTTGAATATAAAATGTCCCAGGCCTTATTTGTGTTTCCCGATTTACAGAGGGCACTAATGGACCGATTGAAATGCACAACATTAAATTTGTGCATCATGTGAGGAATGAAACGAAGTTGGTTCTAATAATAGAGAAGATATAATTAGAATAAATCAGGTAATAGTTTAGAGGAGATTAATAAAAGTGAGCTTGCCTGACACTTATTGATGCATGGCGCATTACATGCAAGTCTATATAAACAAATCTAATTTTGGAAATCCACACCAATGATTTTACTCTATAAAAACTTTATTATTATTTAATCTATATGTAATCTTTATTATTGAGATCCTTCTTGTATGACAAGGAAGATGAGAAGCCCGAATACGTAGAGATAGAGATGGGCACAGTAAAGCCAAAGAAAAACCTTCTAAAAGTTTTCCCAAAGGTGGCCCTCATCAAAGCTGAGATGAAACAGATTCAACTACTTTTACTCAAACTAAAAGGCACGCATGAAGAAAGCAAAATGATCCGCAGAGCACTGGAGATGGAGAAAGATATAGAGTAGATGTTGAATAAAACTAGGAATGTTAAAGCTAAATTTTTAATGGAAGAAAAGGGATAAAGTAGCTCCAGATTGAGAGAAAATAAGCCTATATCATGTATGTTAACCAACAGTAATATTATTTAAGAAAATAAAATCACATCTCTATATTAACAAATCAGAAAATAGAAAATAATATTAAATATAAAAATAGATTTAAACCAAATAATTATCTTCATTAAAAATTGGTTAGCAACAAGTAAATCAATTACTCAGCAAATAAACTATATTAAAAAGTTCAAATATTTGAAATTATTCTACAAAAGAGAGAAATCTAACCGAATTAGAATATTGAAGTGTCCTAAATAAAAGCTATAGTGAAAATGAGAAAGAAAATTATATTATATTAAATACTCTACTCATGTGGGAGAATGATTTTGCATGAAAATGAAGCTCATTATAAAAAAAATGTTGACAGAAAACAAATGAAATTATATTAAATACTCTACTTGTTTGAGAGAATGATTTTACATGAAAATGAAGCTAAAAATAAAACCAAAACTACTCGTCCAACCAGTCATGGTCTAGGTGGTAAAACATACCAAAAGCTTTGCCACAACGAGCATACAAGTACAAGCCCTGCTAGGAAATGTTCTCCACTTTAAACAGCCTGAGCTGCAAAAAATTTGTGACTGAAGGTTTTCATAAGATCTGGTAATCAAACATTCAAACAGATATGGTTATCACCTTGTAAACCGCACTGAATTCGCCGTCTCCAAGCTTTTTGCTTTCATGGAAGATTTTTGTGGCTTCCGTCAATGCTTCTAAGTTGAATATAAATTTTTGTTCCTGCATAAGCAACTTGGATTTAGGAGAAAATCCATGCCACTCTGTAGCATTATAAAATACGTTAAGGTTAGCGGATTAAATGTTTTACTAGAACCTACCAAAAAGAAAACTAAAAGCTAGAGATAAAAATCAGAAGGAACACCTTTATTGTGGGCAGATAGAGTTACATGAATTGCACATATATGGCATCATGCAGCTGCAAATCACTATCTCGTAGCCTTCAGCATTGACTGTGTGTTCTCTTGCTGCATGGATTTTCTACACTACCCATCTGAATAATCTTTGCACCCCAATCCGTAGGGCCTAAATGCAGCCTTCACGCCTGAGGAAAACATTCGCACCTAAGGAAAAAGCGTGTGAGGTTATCTAGTGGAAGAGCTAGAGGAGTTCGTGCCTCGGTAGAATTTGTGTGAGAGAGTTTGCAGGATTTGTATGAGGAACGAGTTTGTGCGAGTCTTAACCTGTGAATATATACAGGCTGTATGATTTATGCATTGTATGGTGTGGATGTGAGGGCAGTATGTCGGCCTCTGTGAGGTCGCAGGACTCGGTGGAGGATGAAGGAGGAGGCTGCGAAATTGAACAACTATATATCCTTCCAAATCTAAACTATGAAAAACCAGGGTAAACATTTTAGTTGAACTACCAACCAAAGAACATATAAAACTTCTAGAAAGCGGAAAAAGAAAACATAAATTCATTACAGAGAATTAGACTCAAAACACAATAAGCTCAAGACCTGCAACTTTACACTTCCAATTACAAAATAACAGTACTACAAAAACAGCTACAAAGCAATTAAAGATATTTTTGTATCTGAGATACTGTTAAATAAAAAATACCGACAACCTCGATCAAATAATTTCAATGTTTACACATTTAAATTTTAAAACCATAAAATTTCACAAAAAGAAAATTACGGCTAAGTTGCCAGAATTCAACTAGAGATATGGATGCTGCACATTCCAGGAGCTTACCCAGATCCAATATAACATGGATATATCCAATGCATATATAGACAAATTTAGAATATTAAAAAAAGCCTCGTATCTCTTCTCCAGTGGAATTTAAATTAAAAAGGAATAAACCAGTGCTTTTAAAAAAATGGTCTAAAGCCCTCCCTTAAAGAAAGTAATAAGATGTTTGTAAATACCTTGTTAAAGAGGATTTTCCCAAGTGGCTAAGATATTCGACCTTCCATAACAGAGCTCGTGTTCAATTTCAAGATTATGATAAAATTTGATATTAGCTAAAATATTGCATCCAACTTGCTGGGGGTAGCATACACCAACATACAAGGCAAGTGAATTTGAAAAAAGAGCTACCCCTTGGCATCGAGGCCAAATGCATACCTTTCTTAAATTTCACAGAAAAGAAACCCTCTCAACATACCCATCTAATGAGACTGAGTGCAAATCCTAGAAGAATGTTGAGGAGGATACCTCAGCGATCCCATCATATAGGCCCAAGTGCATTTGACAGAAAACTTACTCCTAAGTCTATCACACAGACTTAGGAGTAAGTTACTCCTAAGATTACTCCTAAGACTAGTGAATTAGAAGAGAGACACCCCTCTATATAACCGCCTGATTTAGGCCAAGTTGGTGTCCAGGTGAATTTGATAGATAACATGCCACTAGGTGTATAACAGAAGAGAAACTTCTCAGAATACCTTGAACAATGCTAAGTGCAAAGCCCAAGTGAATTTCACAAAAACAACGCCCCTAACTGTACCCAAATGACGACACCAGATAATTTGACAGAAGATATACTACCCACATACCCAAGGCCAAGGACAGGTATGAATTTCATGCAAATTTGACGGAATACATACCCTATACCCAAGCAACGACACCTGTACTATTTCTCGGTGAGTCTAACAGAAATTATACCCCTCTTTGTACTTTAGCAGATAAGTAGAGGTATGAATACTGGGTGAATTTGACAAAAGAGATGTGACGTACAAATCCAAAATGAAATTGACGGAAGGATATGGAAATTTCTTTAAAAAATAGAACTTCACCAAATGCAAAATAAACACAAAAAGTAGATGCCCTGTTAAAATATATCGCTGGCAACGATCATTGAAGCGAGTCATTTTATTTACCTTTCGAGTTAAGATCATTGCGCTGGGCCTCGAGGCGATTGAGATTGTGCGTCTTTTGCCAGACCTGGAGTTGAAGGTCGTGAATGTGCTGCATATAATATTGACGCAAACCCTCACCCTTCTTTACCATTTTCTTGCCCTTTATCTGCTCCTGCTGTTTTTCTTTCAGTGTTTCCATTGAACTTATTGCAGTGGTGTTGTCTGTGTTCGGAAATGCGGCTCCTAGTTCTTCGTCTACCCGCACCTTCTCCCACTTTGCAAATTGCGCCACAAAAAAGAGCCTTCCAGATATTCTCAACGGCCCACATGCACTACGAACAAATAAGAATCGCTATAATAAAGTCCACCATGTTTGCCTTCTTCTGCCGTCCACTCTTTTTTTTATTTGTTTTTAGCTTGCATAGTATATGGTGATTACAATTATTCAATTACATACTATTGAGAATAGTTATATACTATTGAGGAATAGTGTCGCTATATGATTGGAAAAAAAAATCAAACATTATTCAAAATGCTTACATCATTGTAATATTACTGTACAAAACTATGAACCAATAGAATTGAAGGAAAATGATTTTGTAATATTAACAAAAATATGCAATAAATATAAACATTAGAAAAAATAGCCAACAAAATTAAATTCTTGCATCCAATTGGTTGATTCTTGCAAAATTATTGAAACTAGATGAAAGCATAAGTATACCTGCCTACGGCAGGAACTAAAAATTGGAGATCCTAATTTACGAGGAATATTAAAAAACAATCTATTGTTTCCTTATCAAGTATTGAATATGACTGTATTTTTTCATCAAAAGCATCCTAGGAAGTTATATGACTTAGAAAATTGATGGAAGATGTACATCAATCACAAAAACATCCAACAATGATATTATGTGATAAACAAAGCACAACTCATCTAGGAAAAAAATAAAATCTATCATGCTAGCTCAAAGCATATTGAAGTAAATCATCGGCTTGTACAAGATTTAGTTCAAAAAATATAATAGATCTAAATTAATATAGAACTAAAGATCAAGTTGTAGATACATTCACCAAAAGTCTATCTCAAAAAAAAATTTAAAATTTTGAGATATGTTTAGATCTCATAAATGTACATCAACATTAGGGGAGGATGTTGAAATTAAGGTGGGTTAGTATAGACCAAACAATGCTCACAACTATCCATATGTTGAAAATAATGTTAGTTGACATAGACCATTTTCCAAGCATAGCAACTTATCGCCACTCATCATCAACATTCATAAATGTTTTCAACCAACTATTATGATTAGTATATAATTTAGAAAATGTAGTTTGTTAACTTTATGAATGTATTTGCATTATAAGAAATAGAACTTAAGTTTTGGGTAGAAGGAGTTAATAAATCAACTTACATTCTTAATAGAACTCCTACTAAATATCTAAAACATATAACTCAAGAGGAATCTTGGAGTGAGGAGTCTAAAGCCTATATATAATATGAGTCTAAGAAATAAATAATTCTTGTCAAAAGAGATGCATTGTTTGATGAAGTTTCTAATATATCAAACCATATTGAGTTGATATCTACTCCTACTATTTACAATAATGAATATTTTGAAATTGATCATGATTTAGATGAAATAAATGCAACTCTAGCAGAAAAGGATGAAGTTGATATCAGGGTATTCAAGAAAGAAAGGTCCTAAGAATCTTATTGTTAACTATGCTCTAATGGTGAAGGTCATGTAGGTTGAAGATCCACAATCATATGAGGAAGCTAAGGGAAAATTAGACTAGGAAATTAGAAATTCAAGAAGAATATAATTCCTTGATGAAGAATAATACTACTTTATTATTCTCATATTATTGAATAAAAGAGAAAAATTCTAGATGAGAAAAGTGAAAAATATATTCTAATTGGATATAGTGACGAGTCTAAAGCCTATATATTATATGAGCCTAATATAGAAATAATTCTTGTCAAAATAAATGTATTGCTTGATGAAGTTTCTAACATATCAAACCATATTGAATTGATTTCTACTCCTACTATTTACACTAATGAATCTTTTAAAATTGACCATGATTTAGATGCAAGAAATGTAAAATTTCTAGGAGAAAATAATAAAGTTGATGTTTGAAAATAAGGAGTATTCAAGATAGAAATGTCCTAAAAATCATATTGTTAACTATGCTCTAATGGCTAAAGTCATGTAGGTTGAAGATCCACAATCATATGAATCAATTAAAGGAAAATTAGACAAGGAGTTTGGAAATGCAAGAAGAGTATAATTCCTTGATGAAGAATAATATTAGGGAACTAACAACACTTCTAGAAGGTAAAAAAATGGTTAGTTACAAATGGCTTTATAAAACAAAGATTACATTTGATGGGGTCTTTAGAAAGGTATAAGGCATAATTAGTTGCTAGAATATTTTCACAAAAATAAGACATTGATTATATTGAAATTTTTGGTTCAATTACAAAACTAAATTTATTTCCATTTGAATAGCAATTGCCTTAGTAGCTAATTTTTCTTGGAAAATTTCTCAAATATATGTGAAAGTACTTTTTAAAATGGTTATTTGAATAAAGAAATGTATATGTAACAACCACCAAGATTTGAAAATCATGATAAAGAACATCTAATTTGCAAGTTCAAAAAATATTTTTATGATCTAAAACAAACTCCAAGTGCTTGGTATTCAAAAAGAGATGATAAATTTTCTATTGATGGATGGAAAATGAGAAAGTTAGATCCTAATCTATATATCTTAAATTATAATGATCATGTACTTACTATTGTATTATACGTTAATGATTTGATCATTACTTGTAGTAATTTCAAAACTATTTTGTTTGCTTTAAGGAAAATTTGAAGTAAACATTTGATATAATAGATCTGGGACTAACGAATTCATTTTTGGAAATGAAAGTTTTGAAGGAAGGAAGAATATTACTTCCTCGGTCTAAATATGCATTCAATGTGCTTAAGAAATTTAAAATGTTTGATTTTAAACCAACATCTACACCTTTTGATGTTGGAATCAAACTTAATGCCAGATCTGATTTGGAGAAAGTTGATAGCACTTTATATCAAAAATCAGTAGACAATATTTTGCATCTTACAATTAGACCAAACATTTCATAAGCAATCAATGTTATTTCTAGGTATATGATAGCTCCTTAGAGTGATTATTAGAAAGAACCAAAGAGAATATTGTGGTACATTCGAGGAACATTTCAACATGGAGTTGAATATAAAAAAATTGGATAGTCTACTTAAGTAGGATACACAAACATGCAGAGTATGTAGGTGACACCAATGACAAGAGTTTTATATCAAGATATATACATTCTGTCATGGTTGAGGACCAATATCATGGAGTAGTAAAAACAATCTATGTTTCCTTATCTACTATTAAAGTTGAGTATATTAGTTTATCAAAAGCATCTTAGTAGTAAAAATAATGTTGTTCAACACAGATCAAAATTCCAATGTACTTCAATACTACAACCAGTAAGCATGATTGCGAGGTGTGCGCGTAACAAGCAATGTAAGGTCGCCAATCTGACGGCCGTCGAGGTGTTGAATGGCAGAAGCAGCATTCTGCTCATTCACGTACTGCACTTCAAAGCTACCATTATGCCCAGTGACATTCTCAATGAGGCCATATCGTTGAAATATGGTAAGGGTAGAAATATTAGTTTTAAATGCCTAGATTTTAAAAGGGAATTGTTGCAATAACGAAGGGTTTCATGAGAAGATAACTAAAATTGCCACTTTATATAACATGTGTTGAATAAAGATACATCTCAAACTATCACAAGCGCTAAAACTAAACTACTACGCTTACCCTAAATGCAGTTAAGGAGTATAGAAAAATATGATGGCGGATGAGATGAACATATATGCCAGAGAGAACCATAAATATGGCGCCATTAGATGGTTGTGAGAAGGTTTTATGTTATTTGTTGGGATAGGCCAAACGAATATCAATCAATAATTTCCTAAAACTAATTATTAATTATTAACTAATTTATTAAATGTAAACTTTAATACTTTCATTTTATTAATTATTAACTAATTTATTAAATGTAAACTTTAATACTTTCATTTCATTTGTAAAATATAACTATTAATAAATGCATTACAAGATAGGTGCTGAGGTGTAATAAAACAGCATATTTGTAGTTGATTTGTTTCTTGCTCTCTCTGTATCACCGCATTGAGACGGTGAGGATTGTCATGTGATGTGTTCTCATTGTACCTCTGGTTTCGTTTATTTTAGTTATCTTCTCATGAAACCCTTCGTTATTGCAACAATTCCCTTTTAAAATCTAGGCATTTAAAACTAATATTTCTACATAGGAGGTAACGCCGAAAACAGAAAGAAGTCCGGAGGATGTCCAGCCATACCATTTCCATTCGCCATGTAAATAACTAACACGTTGAACAGAGCACACAATTATATGAACAGGCAAACTCCTGTGCACGCTGCAGAAGTCCTTTGCTCTGCTTTTCCTGCAAGCAAACTCCTCTCCACGCCACACACGACCTTTGCTCTCCTTTTCCTGCAAATACAGAGACAGTGTGAGGAAAGAAAGTGCGGGAAAGGAGCAAGGAAAAGGATTGAGCTCCTGCACATAAATAGGCGGGTCATTTGGCTTTTCGTTTTCCTCTGGTTTAAGACTTCACCGTGGGTCGTATCGCATTCTGTAGGTGGAGAGGAAGGAGAGGGCAACCGTGTATTGAAATACCTAGAATCTAAGGTTGGCTCTAGAATAAAAAAATTAATGAATGTACTTAGTGAAATATATAATTGTGTGAAGACTCAAATTGAGGCCACAAGGGCAGCCTTGAAGCTTTTAAAGGTAAGCATAACATTTCAATACCCTTACATAAGGATTCACCTACGCTTGTACCTCCAAAAGAAACTTGGTAATGGTGAAAAACACCATTGAAACTTATTATGGTGGTGATATGGTAATGTGTGGAATCTTTGAGATTTTTTCAATTGAAATCAAGTCTTGTTAATTGTTTTAATGATTTTTTTGATAAGTTGGAAGACATATTGAACAACTTATGGAATGGATGTATAACATGAGTTAAAAATGATGTCTTTTAATGATGTAATGAATACTTGAGGATTAATGTAATGGTTCAATATTGCTATGAAGTGCAATGAATGTTTGAGTAGTAAGTTGAGAGCATGAAAGCACGAGTTTTGATAGTGTTGATGCAAAAATAATGTAATTGTTGTGACTAATGCAAAGGCAGAGATATGCTAGATGCTTTCCAAGATCCTCTATATATTAAAATATCACATGATGAAGGGTAATGATCAACAATCTTGCATCTATGAAATGTCCTTGGGGTGATGTTCTTTTATACAAATACACAATTTGATCTTTTTAGTACATATTCCAACAAGTCATGATAACATCAAGCTTAATTGACTTGGGGCTGCAATGGATTTGGATTTGTAATCCAGAGGGTTAAGGTTGCATGAGTAGTCTTGATCTAGGCAAAATACTAATGTAAGAAGTGAGACTTGTCTAAGTGGAGATAAAAAAATAATAATAAAATAAAATAAAAAATTTGATGAGTGATAAACAAACTATAGGATTAGTGAATTACATAGTAGATAAAATCATGTGACAAAACTCCATGTACTTAGCAACCACACAAAGTATCTAATTAAAAAAAATGGAAAAGTGTGAAGGTGTACACTCTTTTTGGAGATATTAACCTTATTACAAATGACCAATAGACTCAAATGGTTAAAACTTAATATTTTGTATTCAAATATTAATCAACAACACTTGCAAAATCTATAAAATATGTACAAAAGTAAATTGAATAGTATGCATCCACGAGATTACACAGGACCTAAATATTCATGTGGGAAACCCTTTTAGGAGAAAATCCACTACCAAAAGATATTTTTATTTATATTATTTACAATCAATAAGCATTCAATACAACAAGGTCTTGGATATTTTACAAAGTCACAATCTACATCATAATTCTTCTGCAATCACTTTAATTATATATCAACAATGCACAATACAACTTTCACATGGTCTAACATTATAACCTTAGTGCATTCACATAAAGTGGTACATGTAGACATTCACATAAGAATACCAACCATCTAACTATCCAACTAACTTGAGGAATACCTAGTCATGTAACCATGATCTAACCATAACCTAATGTCAACATGTTGAATGAATCACCAAGTGTGTGTGTTAGAAAAGGATGTTGTAAACCTTGCATAAGAAATAATTATTTAATTATATGTAAAATAAATATTTATTTTTGGTACATCTTTGGGAGATGTGTTTTTCCATATTAAATATTTATTTAGGTCCACTTGTAAAGTTATATGTGATAACAATTGGTTAAATATTTTATGTGTTTGTTGCACATGGAAAAAAAATATATATTTTGAAATTAGTATCAAAAACAAATGTTGGGGTCAATGGCTTTAAGGCACATGGTTTTACCTTTACCACTTGGTTATTTTATGTAAGCTTGAATATATAAAAACAAGCACGTTTTTAGTGGTTGGGATCGATTATTTGGCTTGGTTGTCATTCATATTGAGCTCTCTTGTAGAGTGCATATGCGAAGCATAGTATTAAATGTACAATTACAAGCTTGGATAGATGAATGATGGATTAGAGGAACTTGATGCTTTAGAAGTATTCATGGAGACTCTATAATTGTATTGTAATGTTTTATTATTGAATAATACATTGAGTGCAATTGCTTTTGGAAGTTGGGTTTTCCTTCTTAAGTTCTAGGGTATATCTTGTGTAATCTTATGGTATGTATTTGATCTTTATATTATGGTTATTATGTGAGCTTTTATACATGTTATTTTCTCATAGAGTTATGTAGGAAATGGTTTGATCAATTTGGTATTTTCCTAACAGTGTGAAATCTTCACATGAATGGTTTCCTAGTATATTGTCATTACCACACACTATGAATAAATGGTTACAACCTTAACATTATCAATATGCATACATGTTTCCAGTATAGTCATCACTACTAGCTCATTGCTTGTGATAACTTACATAAATATAACATTGTTATGATTGCTTGCTATACTTTGTACCATCTTCGAAAATATTATCCTACTCTAAGGTTGTGTTACATGAACTCCAGTTCTACCATAAGTGGTCTTATATCACTACTCATTCTTTGAGAAGTTCATTAATTTCATATGTAATTGAATTCTCCTTTTAAATGACTTGTGATTATTGTCACAACCAGGGATTTTTTTAGTGATGAATCTTTGCCCTATTGGTGAATAGTTCATATCAACCAATTCAAAATTGGTCAATACATAGCACCAATGGGGTGGCGAAATCACCTAGATTTTACAAATTATCAGTCCAATGCATTTCAATTCGCCATCAATTTATTTTATGAGATATATATAATTAATAACTTCACCATAACAACAACCTTGAAGCTAAGGTTGTTGAGACTTTAAAGTCCTTAGGTTAGCTTTGGTTGTGCTTCTTGCTAGCTTCTTGTTGGCTTTTTGTTGGTTCTTGGTTGGTGGTTGAATTGTCCTTTTTTGCTTTTTTCTATGTTGTAGCCTTCCTTTCTTTGGGTACTCTAATGGCTTATTTTTCTCTTGCTTGTAAACTCTATGGTTTTGGGTCCCTGTAAAACCCATTTTTTCCTTTATCAAAAACTTCACCATAACAAACTACGCATTTCCAATGGTCTAATAATATTTTTTTGGGGAATCTTGGGAGCGTATATTAAATCACACACATATTCACCAATACTATTAAAATAACATTATGTATTAGGACATATTTTGCCAACATCATTCAATATTCATTGTGTGTTAGGACCCATTTTTCCAATAAAATTTACAAATAATTGTGTATGATGACTAATTTCTCCAATAACATCAAAAATGATTACATTTGAGGACACATTTCACAAATTACAGTAAAAATAATTACGTATGAGAACCCATTTCGCCAATACTATGATAACTCTATGCTAATTTCATAGGCCCATATTCACCTTGAAAATTACAACATGTGTGTTTTATCGAGGTTTGATTCACCCAGCATTTAAATGTATCATTGTATAATCACGTGGGATTCACCAATTTTTAACTATACCATTTAAAAATATTGCAAAATTTTCCAAATATGGATTGATATAAATATAATTGAAACTCTGATTTATTTTTACATGTTTTGTTTAGTTATAAACTTGTGAGCTCTCGATTCAGAACCTTGATCATAGGCAAGTTACAAACTTACAACTACAACTATTTGTATATTAACGAATGGTGAGTCAGTGAAAATCTAAAGGTAAGTGATCATTTCTTCATACTTTTATAAGATTATTTATCTCTTTTTCATTCTTGATTCATTCTTAAAGATGGTATTCAATAGGGAATGGGATCTATATTCTATGATTCCTTCTTAAACAAGAAGAAATTTTTTGGTATTTTTTATTTCATGAGAGATCAAGATGTTGAGCAGGAACAAGAGTAAGACTCGTCGAGGTGGTGAATGGAGGCCATCAAAATGCCCAAAACTAGACATCATCATTTGTAACAGGCTTTAAATTCACAAAATAATTCTAAAAAATATGTCAACCATATTGCCAAAATCATTTTTTTTTCCCTTGACATTGCCATGACCTTGTACTTGCAAGTCCAAGGCTAAGGGTTGGGTTACCATGCCTTTTCTAAGCCTAAATCCAAATGAAAAGCATGGATTGTGAATTTAAAACATTTTGGAATAAATTCCACTTTAAAATGGGTACGTATTCTAAAAAATGAATGGGTACCTATTTTAAAGATGAAAAATGGCACTTCCCTAAATGTGGACCCAACTTCTTGCACTTACCCTTACAAAGGAATTTTTTAATGACATTTTTACATCTGTAAGTACTATTTCAAAATCTATTGCAAGATTTATTTCCTCAAAATTTATAGAATGATTGCCTTGAGATGAAAAACTTGAAGCCATGTCTATTGTGTATCCTCAATTTTGGGTCCCAAGCCACCATCAACCTGACTATTTTCATACGAAAGTAATTACCTTGCATTAATTTTTTTTTGAAAAGTTCATAATACAATAAATAGAAAATAGAAGGAATTATAAATGTAACTAAGCTTAGAGAATAAGCTATCCCTTTTGCAACAACTAAGATTGAATAGTTTGACTCCAAGGAGAATCCCATGCAAGTGGGATCAATAACAAGGTTTTAGGAAACCTTTGGTTAGAGTGAAATATTGTGTGATTCATTATCTAAATATTTCAAACTGGTTGATTTATGTCAAATAATGATATTGGCACTAATAAATTTGACTGCAAAATACGACGAAACTGTCTGAAAAAATATGTAAAATTCGATGTTCATCGGGTGCTTGTAAAATTTGATGTGTAATTTCCAATTTTTTGAAATTTTATCCCCGACGTTCATCAAAATTTTGACGAACTTGGGGTTCTTCGAAATGTCGGCTATCAGTTTCGTCGAATTTTCGACAAACATGAAAAATTAAAAAAAATCAAATTGTGGCCAACATAAAAAAAAGTGAGTTCGCACCTAATTTATTGCGACGGTGTTTTGCTATACTTGAGACAGTTTTTGGAGAACTAAGGAAGATTTTCTTGGGAAAAATCAGAAAAAATTCAAGAAGATATCGCCAGGTTGAGCATAGTCATTGTCTTTTTGCATAATTCAATTGTGAAGTTAGATTTGTAGTTCCAGGTTTGAAAATCATATTTTAAAGCAACATCTCATCAGATTTCATTTTTAGAGGTTAAGGGTTTTGAGAATTTCATGTCCAGATTTTGTTGTGTGGAATCACCATAAGATCACAACCAAGGAACATATTCTTGTGGTAATTATGTGATCCATAACTCTATTGGTCATGTGGCATTGTTCTATAACAAATCCAGGATGCATTCATGTGTGACCCAAGTTTAATGTGGCTATGTTGTGATAGAAATGGAGGCACTCATATAATGTAGTTAATTAGGGTTGTATAATGTAGGTGTCAATCATCATTGGGTGCATTGAGGTTGTCTCAAGTTTAATAGGTTAGGATGTAATTATAGCATGATCGAAGAGTGATTACCTCTTGCTGCAATAAAGATCCTATAACTCTGGTTGATATGCAGAGTGGTTGTGTTATATCAATTATGTAGTGCATTCAAGCACAACCCATGTTTAATTGGCTATTCTAGAGAGTGATCAAGATTTTCTAAACCTTATGAATGTTACTTGACATATATTTGCATAATCTCAAATTCCTTCAAAGGCTTTTGAAGTATCAATGTATCCTATATAGGGTTTAGAATAATATCTTTTAATTAAAAATATAAATAAATGATGTATTTCCATGTAATTAGATAATGTGGAGATCTCCTAAATCTGCCCTAGCACACTATCCTCTTTGGTACTGTATTCATTACTCGAGCTACTAGGTTTTTGCATGTGACATCTTTAATATCTTCATGACCGTGGCTTTTAAATAGATCTCAGTCTTTGCTTTAATCATTTTTATGGTAACCCTTGAGTTCCATAATCCACCTTCAATCTCTTCTAAGAACGTTGTCTTAAGCTAGACTGCATAGTATGCATATAAAGCAAGTCCTTCATACCTGCCATTGTTCCAAACCACCACTCACTGCCTTGCTTAAAATGTTGCCTCCATAAGCACAATAGCATGTTTTAAAATCATGGTTGCGATGATTGACCATTAAGGTCACCACTTTCATCATGAAGATACAATGAGATTTTTGTCTTCAAACTCAAGGCATTATGGAAGATAACATTGTGAATTTTTTGTTGTGTACGATTCAATTTTCTTGCACATTTACTGCTTTGCTAACTTCCTTTAAGACTGGGTATTGCACCCTCAGCTGCAATCTCAAACAGCTCACTCACTATCACTTGAAGATTCCTTTCATAAGCATCCTTCTATAAAATCAAACTATGCCCTATAGACTGCCTACTTACTACAGGGGACTCATTGTTCCATGGTATTGTAGTTCTTAAGATCCTTCAACCTTATTGACACTACTTCACAGTCCACAAGGTATTATTCACTATTCTCCCATCTTTGGTGAGTCTCAAAACACTGCTCAAACATGAAATCCACTACCTCCATTATACAATATTAATGGCTAAGAAGAAACATTGAACCTATGATTACCACTGTTACTTCATTTGGACAGTCATTCCCTGATTGCATTTGCCTTGTCTAACACTACCAAAAGCATTTGAAAAACCCTTAAGGTCAGCAAGGGGGTAAGGAAACTCACTGTTAAAATCTCCACTTTACTATGCAAGGTTTGAGCTTTATTATCTTGTCACTGCTTAGCCTATTTTTGACTGTCACATCTCAAGTGATTGTCATTCTTCTTACCGTAGATTGCATTTACAAATGTCACTAAGCTACATAGTGTGCTTGTAATTGGCTACAATCTTTAGATTGCAAGATTTTGTTATTACCTACAATGTCTCAATCTTTCTGGTATTGCAACCTCACTAATCTGCTATAGTTATTGTTTATATTTCTACTGAGGTCTAGGGTTTGTACCCTAATCATGCTCTGACCAATGCTTCTGTTGTTTTTTATTAGGGATCTCTCAATGTTGAGGGCCCTAGGGATAAGCTAGTCATAAGAAGTGACACGTTGCATCTTTAACTAAAAGGATAAATCTGTATTGACATTAGCATTGATGATTCTGACTTGTTGCTCCTTAGGAATGTGTCACTTGCTCTTACTAGCTCGCTACCTCCATTGTTGTAGGAATTTTGTGATCAAGCTCAATATTCTGATTTTAGGAGTCTTGACAGTTGGAAATCATAGTAAAATTAGAATTTAATAAGTTTTGGAATTAGCATTGTAAAGTGTTTTTTGGGGTCATTAACTTCAGACTATCTTCTCTTTTGCAGGGGTGGTTGCATGCCAAATTTTTTTGGTGTAAAATATCAGAATTATTAGATTATGTTACCTGTCTATGAATAAAAATTATTGGAATGTGAGTTTGATATTTTTTGAAGATCTAAATAGTCAAGCTTGGTAAAGAAAAATCATGTCAGATAATATTAGTCCAGAAAAAAATGAAGAGACACTTGATAGATTGTGGGCTAGATTGAAAAGAAAGGGTGATGGGAAATGTTATTGTCCTTGCAATAATTGCAAGGGCTTAAAGACGAGACGACTTTTAATCACAACAATTGAGAAACATTGTAGGTAGCATGGTCACTTGAAGGGGGGCATGATTATCATCCATTGATAAGTTGTTCATTATATGTGTTTATATTGATTGAATTTGTAAATGTTTATATTGTTTTAACATTTTATATATATATATATATATAATCACTTGATCATGATCATGGTTTATTTGTGTCTATCATTATTATAAAGGTGGGGCACCCTAGGGCAGATGATATGGATTATCACGGCCTAGAGAATGTGGTTTTGCAAGCGGGCGAACATGGAGTTGTGAATATCGAAGATGAAGTTAATGATCCTATGGAAGAAGATGATCATGCACTAGAAAGGGAGGGAAAGGAGCAAGGAAAAGGATTGAGCTCCTGCACATAAATAGGCAGGTCATTTGGCTTTTCATTTTCCTCTGGTTTAAGACTTCACCGTGGGTCGTATCACATTCTGTAGATGGAGAGGAAGGAAAGGGCAACTGTGTATTGAAATACCTAGAATCTAAGGTTGGCTCTAGAATAAAAAAACTAACGAATGTACTTAATGAAATATATATTTGTGCGAAGACTCAAATTGAGGCCACAAGGGCAGCCTCGAAGCTTTTAAAGGTAAGCATAACATTTGAATCTTAGAAATTTCAATACCCTTACATAAGGAATTCACTGGCACTTGTACCTCCAAAAGAAACTTGGTAATGGTGAAAAAAACCATTGAAACTTATTATGGTGGTGATATGGTAATGTGTAGAATCTTTGAGATTTCTTCAACTGAAATCAGTCTTGTTAATTGTTTTAATGATTTTTTTTTGATAAGTTGGAAGACACACTGAGCAACTTATGAAATGGATGTATAACATGAGTTAATAATAATGTGTTTTAATGATGTAATGAATACTTGAGGATTAATGTAATGGATTATTGCTACGAAGTATAATGAATGTTTAAGTATTGAGAGCATGAAAGCATGAGTTTTGATATTGTTGATGCAAGAATAATGTAATTGTTGTGACTAATGCAAAGACAGAGATATTCTAGGTGCTTTCCAATATTCTCTATAGATTAAAATATCACATGATGAAGGGTAATGATCAAAAATCTTGCAGCTATGAAATGTCCTTGGGTGATATTCTTTTATATAAATACACAATTTGATGGTTTTAGTACACATGCCAACAAGTAATGATAACATCAAGCTTAATTGGCTTGGGGTTGTGATGGATTTGAATTTGTAATCTAGAAGGTTAAGGTTACATGGGTAGTCTTGATCTAGGAAAAAAAACTAATGTAAGTGAGACTAGTCTAAGTAAAGATAAAATAAAAGTGATGAGTGATAAATAAACTATAGGATTAGTGAATTCCATAGTAGATAAAATCATGTGACAAGACTACATGTACTTCGCAACCACACAAAGTGGAATAAAAGAAAATGGAAAAGTGTGAAGGTGTGCACTTTTTGTTGGAGATATTAACCCCTATTATAAATGACCAATAGACTCAAATGGAGAAAACTTAAGATTGTGTATTCAAATAACAATTAACAATGCTTGCAAAATCTATAAAACATGTACAAAAGTTTAAATTGAATAGTATGCATCCACAAGATTACACAAGACCTAAATATTCACGTGGGAAACCCTTTTAGGATAAAACCCACAACCAAAAGATGTTCTTAGTTTTATTATTTTCAATCAATAAGGATTCAATACAACAAGGTCTTTGTATATTTTACAAAGTCACAATCTACATCATAATTCTTGTACAATCACTTTATTATACATCAACAATGCATAATACAACTTTCACATGGTCTAACATTATAACCTTAGTGCATTCACACAAAGTGGTACATATAGACATTCACGTGAGAATACCAACCATCTAACTATCCAACTAACTTGAGGAATACCTAGTCATGTGTAACCATAATCTAACCATAACATAACATCAACATGTTGAATGAATCACCAAGTGCGTGTTAGAAAAGGATGTTGTAAACCTTGCATAAGAAATAATTATTTAATTATTAAATATAAATATTTATTTGTGGTACATCTTTGGGAAATGTGTTTTCCCATGTTAAAATATTTTTTTAGGTCCTCTTGTAAAGTTTTATGTGATATCAATTGGTTAAATATTTTGTGTCAATTGCACATGGAAAAAATAATAATATTTTAAAAAATTAGTACCAAAAATAAATGTTGACGTCAATGGCTTTGAGGCACATGGTTTTACCTTTACCACTTGGTTATTTTATGTAAGCTTGAATATATAAAAACAAGCACATGTTTAGTGGTTGGGGTTGATTGTTTGGCTTGGTTGTCATTCAAATTGACCTCTCTTGTAGAGTGCATATGTGAAGCATGGCATTGGATGTGCAATTACAAGCTTGGACACATGAATGATGCATTAGAGGAACTTGATGTTTTAGAAGTATTCATGGAGACTCTATAAGTGTATTGTAATGTTTTATTATTGAATAATACATTGAGTGCAAGTACTTTTGGAAGTTGGCTTTTCCCTATTAAGTTCTAGGGTATATCTTGTGTAATCTTATGGTATGTATTTCATATTTATATTATGGTTATTATGTGAGCTTGTATAAATGTTATTCTCTCATAGAGTTATGTAGGAAATGGTTAATTGATCAACTTGGTATTTTCCTAACAATGTGAAATCTTCATATGAATAGTCACCTTGTGTATTATGTCATTACCACACACTATGAATCAATGGTTGCAACCTTAACATTATCAATATATGCATACATGTTTCCAATATAGTCATCACTACTAGCTCCTTGCTTGCAGTAACTTACACAAATATAACATTGTTATGATTTTTTTTTATACTTTGTACCATCTTTGAAAAGATTATCCTACTCTAAGGTTGTGTTACATGAACTCTAGTTTTTCCATAAGTGTTCCTATATCACTACTCATTCTCTGAGTAAACACATTTCATATGTAATTGTGAGTTCTCCTTTTAAATGACTTGTGATTATTATCACAACTAGGGATTGTTTTTAGTGGTGAATCTTTGCCAATTAGTGAATAGTTCATATCAGCTAATTCAAAATTGGCAAATACAATGCACCAATGGGGTGGCCAAATCGCCCAGATTTTATAAATTGTCGGTCCAATGCATTTTAATTCACCATCAATTTATTTTATGAGGCATATGTAATTAATAATTTCACCATAACAAACTATGCATTTCCAATGGTCTAATTAATATTTTTTCTAGCAATCTTGGAAGCATGTATTAAATCACCCACATATTCCCCAATACTATTAAAATGACATTGTGTATTAGGATACGTTTCACCAACATCATTAAATGTTCACTGTGTGTGAGGATCCATTTTTCCAATAAAATTTTCAAATAATTGTGTATGATGACCCATTTCTCTAATAATATTAAAAATAATTACATTTGAGGACACATTTTTCCAATTACATTAAAAATAATTACGTATGAGGACCCATTTCTCTAATACTATGATATAACTCTATGCTAATCGTAGGCACATAATCACCTTAAAAATTACAACATATGTGTTCTATCGAGGTTTGATTTGCCCAACATTTAAATTTATAATTGTATAATCATGCGGGATTCACCAAATTTTTACTATACCATTTAAAAATCCCATGGAATTTTTGAAATAAGGATTAATATTTAAATACAATTGAAACTCTAATAATTTACTTTTACACATTTTGTTCAGTTCTAAACTTGTGGACTCTCGATTCGGAACCTTGATCATAGGCAAGTTAAAAACTTAAAACTACAAGTATTGTTGCATTAATGAATAGAAAGTCAATGAAAATATAAAGGCAAGTGATCATTTCTTCATAGTTTTATAAGATTATTTCTCTTTTTCACTCTTGCTTCAATCAAAAAGATGGTATTGAGTAGGGAATGTGATCTATATTCTATTATTCCTTATTAAATAAGAAGACATTTTTTGGTAGATTTTATTTCGTGAGAGATCAAGATATCAAGTAGGAACAAGAGTAAGACTCCTCATAGTGGTGAATGGAGGCCATCAAGATGCCCAAAACAAGACGTCATCATTTATAATAGGTTTTAAATTCACAAAACAATTCTAAAAAAATGTCATCCATATTGCCAAACTCATTTTTTTCTCTTGAAATTTTCATGACCTTATACTTGCATTTCCAAGGCTAAGGGTTGGGTTACCATGCCTTTTCTAAGCCTAAGTCCAAATGAAAAGCATGGATTACCAGTTTCAAACTTTTTGGAATGAATGTTCACTTTAAAATGGGCACGTATTCTAAAAAATGAATGTTGCCTATTTTAAAGATGAAAAATGACACTTCCCCTAAATGTGGACCCAACTTCTTGCACTTACCCTTATACAGGAGTTTTTTAACGACAATGTTAAATTTGTAAGTACTATTTCAAAATCTATTACAAGATTTATTTCCTCAAATTTTATAGAACGATTCCCTCAAGATGAAATACTTAAAGCCATGTCTATTGTGTATCCTCAATTTTAGGTCCCAGGCCACTCAACCTGACTATTTTCATACGAAATTAATTATCTTGGATGAACATTTTTTTTAAAGTTCATAATAAAATGGATAGAATTGTTTAACTCCATGGAGAATCCCATGCAAGTGGGATCAATAACAAGGTTTTGGGAAACCTTTGGTCAGAGTGAAAAATTGTGTGATTCATTCTCTGAATATTTCAAACTTGTTGATTTATGTCAAACAATGATATTGGGGTCAGTGGAGGATGAGAGATTTTTCAGTGCATTTGGGGTTTTGAAATCAAAGATAAGAAATAAACTAGACAGGATTTTGGAAAATTACTTGAGGATGTATACAACTAGGTACAATATCTAAAGTTTTCCTTTTGAAAGGGCACTCAGAATATGGAAGTTTGGATATGTGAAAGAAGAGGGTTGTGTGCAACACTTCAAACATTAGTGGTAGTGGCACAAACGATAGTGTCACAATGAGTGTTGAATTTGAGATGCAGTTAAGCAAACATATATAGGGTAAAGAAAATAAAGACCAAACTTAGATTCAAGACGACTCTCAATCTCATCGTCAGAGTGAGGACTAGAAGGTGAATTGGCAAATGCAAGGGATTTAATAGCTTCTAGGTATTTATACTACATTTCATGAATCATATTCCAAACTATCATTGATCTAATATTTTATATTGCATTCAATTAGATTATGAATTGGATTGAATAAATTAACGTATTACTATTTTCCACTATTCCAAATTTCCAATATAGAATCTAAATTTTAAACATTGTTTTCAAATAGGTTAATTGGTTATTAAACACAATTTTCAATTTACATTTATTAATTAACATATTTTTATAATTTCATATTTTGATTGTGTAATACTGATAAGTTTTACATGCACTCAATTATTCATCATTCAACTCAATGCTTAATAAAATATTAACAACAATAGCATATACAATATTAGCAATTGTTTAATGTCTATCTAGTAGTAGAAACTAGAGTTTTTTTTTTAATTGAGAAAATAAATAATACAGATAATTTGAACACATTAATGAATTTGAGTTTTGTATTGATTTTCAAATGAAGGAATACATAAAGGCAATGCACAATCTTGCTCAAAAAAAAAAATTTGCATAGAGCTAATTTGGAAACTCATGTTATCAAATCATTCTATCAACTTTTGTAGCGTCCTCCACTATTCATTTGATGCAAGTGCAATTTGTTGTAAATTGATAGTTTCTAACTTGAAATTTTGCTAACAATTCATGATTAAAATTGAAACTTGACTTGAATGTTTCAATAAAAATTGCATTCAAGGTTATTAGTGCTTTGATGGAATCCAAATAGTTCACCTCATCTGGGTTCTAAGGAAACTTGTCCAAACTAATCTTTCTTGTATCCTCCATATTCTTTCTGAAAGTATTCTTTCTAATGAATCACTATTTTGTTTCAATCCAAGGGAAAACCAAGCTCTATCAAGTTGTAGAGAGGGTTAAAACATCATCAAAGGCATAATAACATAATAAAAAATGAACACAAAAGAAAAACATAGATTATACCTTCAAATGACCGTCCAAGATTGAGCTCAAGATGCACCCAAAATCTTGTTGGATTTTCTCTAAGGATGGAATGTGGATTACTCACAATTTTACCAGCATAACAATGGCTATGATCAAGATGAAGGGTAAAAGCACAAAGGTGTGTCACACTTTCGGCCAAATAAATAGTTCCGAGCGAAATATTTTCGGCCGGAAAGGTTTCGCCCGACTAGGTTTCGACCGAAACCATGTAGCATATTACGTGGCACATAGGTTTCGGTCGAATAAGTTTCGCCCGAATCCAAAAAAATCAAAATTTTCCTCTTCCCGCTTTAAAACTGCCTTCAAAATTGGATTTTTTAATGTGCGGGGTTTCTATAGAAAGGGTTTCGGTAGAAACAGTTTCTATAGAAATGGTTTCGACCGAAACCCTTTCTATAGAAACTGTTTCTACCCAGCTATCTATAATAACATCCCTAGTTTGTGACCAACTGACTTTCAAATTTTTAAGAGCTTTTTCTCAACTTTAGCTAAGTATTTCTTTAGTTAGAATGATTTTTTTGCAAAAAAAAAAATACCCTTTTGTAGAGCTCGGAGTGGAGAATCCAAATATATAATTTTTTTAATATTTTTATTAGTTTTAATATATTTTATTTTTAAAATAATGCAAGTAGGTTTTTAGAATGAAAAAAGAAGTTGATTACAAATTAAAAACAAGATAGTAAAATTTATTAAAAAAATTTAAATCTTATATGGGGCACAAGAGGAGAGAATCTTCTTCAAAAGAGTATAATTCTTTTTTTGAAAATGATTTAAAAATTTGAAAATAGTTGACGGCCCGTGAAAACTATTAAATTTTGACAT